>JANHFL010004027.1:287020-297375 GCA_032468155.1 Oxyrhabdium leporinum | reverse complement strand
AAGAGACATCACTGTTTCTTTTTCCAGCTCTGGCCATAGTAAACCAAGGGTAAACTTAGCTGAGTTACAGTGCCCAGGAACAAGTCTACACATCTCCTTCCAATTGTTTCATTCTCCTTCAGGAAGAAGGGTGTTCGTTAACCATTCTTCTGCAAGGCTAGAGATCCATTGAAGTTGCATGTTTATTCTTAATCCACTCCATACATGTCTTCTCTGAGCTGTGCTGCTGCTCAGAGCTTAGCCATAAAAAGCAGCACAATAAATAATGAATTAGACCAGCTGACATCTTCCAGTAAACTACACACTGTCTGCTAGCATTTTCATCCCATAAAATTACCCTGAGATCAGACATTCTGCAGCATTTAAGACAAGAAGAGAATTTCACAGCCCACTGTTTGTGTTCCACTGCAGCAGAATGTCACAAAAACTGAGATAGACAGTGCAAGAAGGGGAACAATTCAGACAAAAGAAGTACTGGGTAGAAAGCATCTTGCAATGTTCAGTAGCATTTAAGCATTTGTTCCAATCACATTTATATCATTTCCAACATTCTTGGTGCCATATTTCTGTCTTCTCAAACCTTAACCTTTTAATAAACCTAAAGACTCCTATGACTGATCTTCAGATCATTTTCATTTTAAAAAAAACTTATGCTCTTCTTCTGAGCTGCAGTCTCTCCCCTTGTTTACTGTAGCTTCATAGTCCTTAGCCTTATTAAACAATTCACTGGCTTATTCTTATTGGCTGTACTGACCCACGTGATTCTGCTGATGCCATCCCAGACTATAAGTGGTGTGATGATGCTGCACATGCTCAGAGACAAATCACATATCTCCCTGCAGCCAATCAGATGGAAGTGCAGCTGGGACAAATGAAGCCAAGGTCAGTGGTGGAGAGAAAGAAGAAGAAAGGAATGAAATCAAAAAGAAACAACATCCAAGGGGCTGTCAGCGTGCAGGAGGTTAATGTTTTTAATGTTCAACTCTTTGGAGACATCATTTGCTAATTTCAATATTATGCAGTCAGGCAGCGACATAAAAGAAGAAATAAGAACCAGACTTTAATTATTTTGTCTGCTGTAGTTAAATGCACTGCCTGAAAATTAAAACAGCGCAAAAAAATTGCCATCAGTTCAACCCTCATGTTTATTGAACACAAACACACCCAAATCCTATTCTTTGTCATGACCATAAATTGCATACAGTAATATAATGAAACTTCTCCCAGCCTTGCGCACTCTTGATGTGTTGCTGGCATCCAAATTTCCAAGGTTAATACAGTTGCCTTTGAGGGGACCTTATTAATAGATAAAACAATTATCACATTGGCAACCTCTGGACAATCTCAGAGAGCCATGTTAACATGAAATCCACCTGTCCTTCAGCCAAGATAAGGCTATACCGGTCTAACATTTGCTGCTCCAACTGCCCTATTCTGGCTCAGAAATGAAGCTGGTAAGTGTTACTGTCCTTACAGTAGACCCATCTCAACAGCTATATGTAGTTTGCAAGTCACTCTTCTTGTTCAGTTCTTGTTACATATTGCATCAGGACACAACCTTGCTGTCAGTGCCCTCAAGCCCTTTTTATTATTATTACATTAAAAAAAATCTCACTGTGTTCTGTTATGCATAGAGTGAAAAGTAGGTTTGTTCATCCTGTATATTATTATTGCTAGTATTATGAGTATTTTTGTGCATTTATGAGAAGGAATAGATTTCCATATCAGTTCAAATAGGAAGAGATCTAAATAGAAACATCTGCAAAATTCCAGAGTCCGGTAATCATCAACTGAAATTGAAACAAAACATCCGTAATTTCCAATCTATTATAAAATCAGAGTAATTTATTTTGTTTCAACAATACATTACTTCCACCAAAAATGTCATTGTTGTACTAAACACTGAATGTTTAACTATGAGTGCATGATATTCATCAGCAACACAACATATGTAATAAAAAACATTTATTGTGCAGAGCAAATTTCAATTCTAAAACTATTAACCATATATCTTATTTTTAAGAGAAGCTGTAGACCAAAAGTGCCTGTTAGATAACTTTCACTGTTAAAAATATTACTCAGTTTTGGACCCTAAAATGACTATTCAGTACCTCCTAAATATAGTCAATAAAGATAATTGTGACATGTATTAATTGCCTTCATCTTGATCTCCATTGCTTGTTTTACCTTTATTTGTGACTAGAGAGTAATTGAAACATGGAAGATACTTCAAAAACGTCTTGAGTTATAACTGAGACAGATTTCTCTAGTAGAAAACTCAGCTGACATCAAAGTACAGCACTCTCTCACCAATTGCAAAATTTTATAAAGCTTCAAAAGAGTTATGTAGAGTGAAAATTCATCAAGTGAATGAAGGATGATAAAATTATATGACAGAAAACTATCATGATTAAAATGCCAGATTATTATGTACAAATGAGAAAATATGAAAGTTGATGAGGAAGCCCACATGGAGAGACAGAGTCTATACATTGAGTTAAATTTACTACACACATCTTTCTTTGTATTGAAGGGGAAAATGGTTAGATTAGCCCAACATATCATTCAATGCAAAGGCATTGGACTCCTCACTCCTGCCAAAACAATATTTAAAACCATGTCTTGCTGAAAATAACACCTGCTAAGAAAAAAAATCCATCTTAACATATGCAAAATGTTTAGATGCAGGTCGTATGTCTGTTGATTGACAGAGTTTTGATTTGGCTATAATTATGAATAATATTTCAACAATTGTTATCTGCAGATATCAAATTGCATGGATATAAAACTGTGTAATTTTGTTGAAGGGTGGGAAATGAATGAGAGTACTGTGTGTGATGTACTCTTCATTTCTGTATTAGATTCATAACCCACCTGTCTCCTCTGATGGATTACTGAATTAAATCATTTTCTGGAATCTCCCAATACATTGAACCATAAATTAACTAAATGTGTTGAATTTACCTGATTCACTAAGCTGCAAAAATCCTAAACCAAATGCAAACTTTATGATTTAAATATAATTCGGTGTGTTCTTCAAACGTCTACTTTTCTGGGATCATAAATTACCGGTAACCATTTCTTCTCATTCAAACTTTTATTGTTAAGGACATAGCATTACTTTGAGTCCCATGACTATACATTTCCAGTAGATATCACTTTACTTCGTTACTCCTCACTGAGGATGCCTATATCCATGATTACAAAATTAGTATGCATGCAACATATGCCATTTGTCTCCATAGCATAAACATGGAGTGGTTCTTATCCATAACAAAACAAAGGGTAATAAAAACATGTTCTTTTCTCAGTTCCCCTGCTCTGGGGAAAACAACAACGACAATCCTGAAACAGAATAGCTTCTCTGGAACCAGAAGTGAAATTAAAGAGGAAAAAGGAAGAGTGGAAAAACATAGAGGAGGACTCAAGGCTAGGATGATAAGATGATAGAAGCACATCTATAGAGTTGCTATCCAGAAGGAATAAAAATAGTGTCCACGTGGCACACTTCTAATACATAATGCAGAGAACAAAAAAAAGAGGGTTTCGGTTGAGGCAGATCAATAGAAGGGTCAAAAGCTTGCATCATGGCAATACAAGAATTCTGTAATCATTTCCCAGCAAGAATTACTGGGAATGCTTACCATAATGCTTACCATCTGTCAAGGAATCTTTTTCCATAATGTCCTTTTAAATGACAATTCTGATATCTCTGCTATGTATACCAACTGAGTTAAGGAGGGGAAAAAAAACAGAAAGCAAGAGGCGTACAGAGAGAAAGCAATCTTCATCCAGCAATAACAGCTATAAATCTATGCTGGAAATCATATAGTAGATGTTACTCAAGGGCAACCCGGGAAATAACTTTGCCTTTCATTGTGAATATAATTATATTACCTTCTAGAAATTCTGTTTTAGAATCAAATGCTTTCAATAATCACACTCACATGTTCGAGCCAGAATGTTCCAAAACAATACAATCCTGAGGGTGATGTGCTTCAAATAAGTAACAGCCTCTGCTCTCAATATAAAGATCAGGAGAAACTATCAAACTGTAAATCATGTTTTCAATATAGAATCTTCAGGTAATACGCTTTCCTGATCATGTTTCATGAAGATCAATAATGCCTATTTTCAAAGTAATGGTAATTTCTAGTTGCAGTCCCAAGTTCTTCATTTTCCTACAAGAAATGAATAAACAACATGGTTACCAGAACCCTAGTAATGAAATGAATGTGACACTAAAAGATCTATCTAATAATGCAATCCTTGTTGCACAAAGACTGCATACGAGTACATTCTATACTGACACCTTTCTATAACAGTAATTTATAGGCTGTTATAGTACCATATAGCTATCACTGTGTCAATATATCGGTAATGAAGATAGGCTTTATGCTGTCACATATGTCTGGCTGATACTATAGAAACCTATAAATCACAATTGTACAAAGGTGTCAAGAAATCACTATAGTTATTATGGACTTAGTTCATGCTATCGATGTGAAAGGCAAAAGTAAGTGCATACTTGAGAAATGCTAAAATGTGAGAGAGGTTTTTCTCGGTTACCATTTATAATAATCCAACCATAACTATAGAGCTATAAAGCTTGACTACATCAGATTTTCCATAGTGATAGTACACTATAATTTGCTGCTATGGCTGTGTTCAGGGTTCTTTAAGAGTAACAGAACATAAACGAAATACAAAGCAGAGACATCCATCAGGAAACGTGTAACAAGTAGTATTCCATCTATATGATTCTTTAAATAATGTAGCAGTGGCTTAGGTTTTTCATCTCTATAGATATTTTGTAGAGGGTATAACAAGGTCCTAATTAGGGAACAGCTATCATGTAATCTTGCTTTTTTTTTTCATTTCAGAAGCTCTTCAATTTTCATAGATGTGCAATTATTTTTAGGAGTAGAAACTGTAATTTGATTTCAAGTAAAGTCCACTTAGGTTTTGTGTTTATTAGAAAGATACATCAAGAGTGTATTATTAGATGGGCTATATCAGACTAAATAACAGACAGCACTATATGTAACATGTTCTAAGAAGAAATTCAGCTATGATATTTCTGAACCATCCAAATAGAATTTCCATAGTTTGGAGCCACCTTCCATAGTGATTTGATTACATATATGTGTTTGTGTATTGGGTACTATTGTATTACTCACTGCTGTTCTGTTATACTACAATGACTATTCCTAAATATTTGATTTTGACTAGTGATTGAGTAATAATAGTGGACATGCCCTCATCTATAGTTGAAAGTTGAGTAAAATTAAATGTTTTTCAAGAATACTTGCAACTAAATCCATAAATGTAACATTTGACAATAAATCTTATAAAGATGCATTTGACTCTATCATATTCTAGTTGTACCCTTGATGAAATTAATCCCGGAAGTGTTATAAGAATCCCTATCAATCCTATTTTGACAATTCGCTGATTTGTTTTGTATTAACTTTTTTTTTATCATCTCTTTCCATCATTTCACATGGTGCCTCTTTATATGCATAATAGATATCATTTTGATGAAGAGAAGAATGAGAAGAATTAAGCACATTTCTACTATTTTCTGAAACCCAAATGTCTACAGTTTTAAACTTTGGTGTGAAATGCATAATAACTGGTCTTAATAAGGTTATAAAAAAAATAAAGCACAGTGCATATGGAAAGGCTATGTCTAAAGGAAGCAGAGGCTATTATTTGTTTGCATATCAATTTACTCAAAATTAGTTCTGCTGAAACTGCTAGTCAAAGATGCATTGCAGAAGTAAACCACATTACACAGAATGCAGTCAGCAAAAGGTTGTAGCACATTAATCCAACATAATATGATGTTATTTAACCATGTATGAGAACTCAATTATTGTTAAAGATTTCACATGAGAAAATTGATATTTATACCTGGGTTGTCTATCAACTGGTATGACAATGAACACTTAATTTTGTTACTCAGAATGTAGGTGTATTGTCTATTTTTCTACCATGACTCACACTGAGACAAATTTTCATAAGTTGGTATTTTGCTGTGTGTCCTTTATTTTCAATGTATGCATTCACAGTACAAATTACAAGCAATCAATCCCTCAATCCATAGCTAAGAGCTAAACCAACAGTAATATTGTATTTTAACAATTTGTATTAATATGTAATATATATATATATATGCATTTATCACAATAGGAAGCTTGAAAATGCATCATCATCACCAATAATTTCCATGTTGTCCTGTATATTTTCTCCATCCTCTCTGTCTTTAATTATTGAAATCTGTAAAAAAAAAGTCAATATCTAAACATGAAAAATTATTGTCTACGGTTAAAACTCCAATAAGTAGAAACAAATCAATAATGTTCAATTTAGCAAACTACAAATTGTTAAATTATGAATTGATCAGCAATAGCATTGATGATTAAAACATCGCTGCTATTGCTGATCAATACATAATTTAACAATTTGTAGTTTGTTAAATTGAACATTATTGATTTGTTTCTACTTATTGGAGATCAGCCATTGAATCCTGCTTTCAAGTAGAGATCAATATGTGGGTGACCGGTCTGGCAATAAGATGAGACACACAAGGAATGCCTCGATTTGCCAGCTCAGACTGGTGGTCCCAGGCTAGCCTTTATTTAGTTCAACAAGTAAGTCAAAGTTCATACAACAATGTAACAAATGGACTTCGATCAGAAGATTATCGATACAATCCCCGGAGCATACAAAGTTGCTTATTAGCTTCTTGCTTCTGTTAACTTAGTCAGCATTTCCTACTTAGCGAGCCTGTCACATCCTATCATATGCTAATCTTAAGCCAATCATGATTTTAGATGCGGACGTGAGTCCAGCTAACTCAGCAGGAATGCAACACAATAGACTGAAAACCAGAAACGGGGTTATTGAAGGCTTAATGAAACAGAATTTGAATTGAGAATATAGCTTCCAATTATTGCATTTCCGTGCATATTAATGCAATGTGCCCAAATAATTTTTTACTATGGTTTTCTAATTCATAACATACTAATGGAATTTTTCTGAAAGCAATACAATGCTTAGCAAAGTTTAAGTAGCATATACCGTGTTTCTCAGGAAACATAACCCACCCCAATAATAAGCCCAACCTTATTTTTTTGTGATATTAGTTGAGCCTAATATTGCCCCTACCCCGAAAATAAACCCAGGGGGATGGGTACGGCGAGCACAAGTGGTGGTGCAGGCACGGGGAGGAGGGGGCATGAAGCCGGCAGCTCCACGGCCAGCAGCTTTGCTTTTTCCCTCTTTTTGGGAGTCTTGCAGGAGGATTGCGCACCGGCACCAGCACTGGCATGGGGGAGGCAGGCAATCCAGATGCCCCGTGCTGTTGCTTATTCGGTGCAGCTGCAGGCAAGCCAAGAGACAGTGGGATGAAGGGGTCGGTGTGTTGGGATCGCTCTACCTCCCCCATGCCTCTGCCTGCGGAGCTGCCAGCTTTGGGAAGTGGCCCAACAGGCAGAGGCGCCGCGCCCAGAAAGAGATGGGCAAAAGTCATTCTGCGCTGAAGCAGAGGCATGGGGGAGGCAGAGGCGATCCAAACGCACTGCCCACTCCGTCCCATTGTCTCTTGGCTTGTCTGCGGCCACGCCAAAGAAACATCAGCACAGGACGTCTGGATCCCCCGCCTCCCTCATGCCTCTGCCTGTTGCTGATGCTCTCCCCCACTCTCTGCCTTCCATTGCTGTCGGTGGTGCAGGAGAGAGAGAGAGAGACAGAGAGAGAGAGACAAAGAGACAGACAGACAAACAGACAGACAGCAGAGGGTAAGGTAACCGGGTAAGGGGACCGAGCTTCCCCCACCCAGAAGCAACGTGCAGCCTCTCACAGTAACAAAAATTGCAGGCAATTCTGGAAGATTGTGGGAAGCAATTGTGCCTGCAATTCTCGTTACTGTGAGAGGCTGCATGTTGCAAAGAAGAACAAAGCGAGGTGGTGGGAGGGTGGAGGACGAAGCAAGGCACGGGGTGCGGAGCTGCCCCATGCGCTCCACACCAGCTTACCTAAAGACCCTTCAGCCAGGCCACCCATGTCAAACCCTCACCCCCACCCCACCCCCAGGACAGCCACATCCCTTCACTAACCTGCTTTCCAGATCTGTTTTCCGCTGCGCGTGCAAGAAGTCTGGGACTAAAAAAACCTCACCGTAGTTCAGACTTTCCAACTTCTCATGGGAAAAAAAAAGATATCGCGAAGTTACTATGGTGGGGGGTTTTTACCGTAGTCCCACAGACTTCTTGCACGTGCAAGAACAGACCTGGAAAGCAGCTTAGTGAAGGGATGTGTCTGCACTGGGGGTGGGGTGGGGGTGAGGGTTTGACATGGATGGGGGAAAAATTAGGACCCCCCTAAAAAAAAAAGGCTAGCCATTTTTTTCGGGGATCAAAAGAAAATAAGACCCAGTCTTATTTTCCAAGAAACACAGTATTACACCATGTCAAAATTTATTTTACAAAAAGCAAGCCCAAATGAAGAAGGTGTGTGAAAAACTAAGTGCGCCTTATGATTCAATAGCTTCTAGAATCACCTTTAACAGCAATATCGGTCTCACATCGTTGTTAGAAGAATTTTGGCTCACTCTTCTTTACAACATTGCTTCAAGTCATTGGGGTTTGTGGGCATTTGTTTATGCACAGCTTTCTTGAGGTCCTGCCACAGCATTTCAATCAGGTTGAAATCTGAACTTTGATTAGGCCATTGCAACACCTTGATTCTTTTCTTTTTCAGCCAATCTGTTGTAGCTTTGCTGGTGAGCTTGGGATCATTGTCCTATTGCATGATCCAGTGTCAGCCAAGCTTTATCTATTGGACAGATGGCCTCACATTTGATT
Source organism: Oxyrhabdium leporinum (assembly GCA_032468155.1). Lineage (NCBI taxonomy): Eukaryota > Metazoa > Chordata > Lepidosauria > Squamata > Cyclocoridae > Oxyrhabdium > Oxyrhabdium leporinum. The sequence continues at coordinate 288,505 of JANHFL010004027.1, read as the reverse complement.
CTGGAGTACTTTGGTATACGGAGGACTTGATAGTCGACTCAATGACTGCAAAGTGCCCGAGTCTTGTGGCTGTAAAACAAACCCAAATCATCACTCCTCCACTCCTCTGCTTAACGCTGATACAAGATGTTTGTGCTGATATGCTTTACCAACTTTTAAGAACTGCTAAGAACCAGATGATTTTTACTATGTCCTGATGGGTAAAACAATAGAATTCAAAGAGGGTGTACAGGTAGTCCTCGACTTTCGACCATTGACCCCAAATTTCTGTTGCTAAGACATTTGTTAAGCTAGTTTTGTCCATTGTACAAATTACTTGTAACAGTTGTTAAGTGAATCTAGTTTTTCCCCACTGACTTTGTCAGAAGGTCAGAAAAGGTGATTGCCTAACCCTGGGATACTGCATCTGTCATATATATGAGTCAGTTGCCAATCATCCGAATTTTGATCATGGGACCATGGGGATGCTGCAGCGGTCATAAATGTGAAAAATAAGTCTTTTTTTTTCAGTGCCGTTATAACTTTGAACTGTCACTAAGTGAACTGGTGTAAGTCAAGGATTACCCGTATTTTCTTTTTCACATGACTCTAATTTTGCTATGAAAAGAACAAGAGATTTCAAAAACATAAAAAATAGTATTAGTCACATTATTCTAATATATACAATCTTGGCTTTAAATATATTCTAAAGAAGGTTTCGACCTCTTGTGGTTGAAAAAACAACTATTTGAAAGCAAAAGCAGGCAATTTGCTGAGTGAGATTTCTTGAGATCAAAATGTACAGCTTCATTGACTTATGTAGTTTCTTATCTTCCTCCATAACTTATCAGAATTGAATAAATTGTGAACTCCTCTATCCTAAGTGAGTTTCTTCACAGTTCTGTTTGGCTCTGGAAGAGTTTTTTGACCACTGGAATTTTGCCATGAAATTCCTCTTTCTCTTTAAGAAGTTAATGGCATGGATTGACCCAATCTGATGCTGATTTGCACGGAATTATTGTGATGTTGGGAAACTGAGAGTTCTCCTCTATTTTGATTTTGTCATTATTTCACACTGCACATAACTTGCTTATGAACACCTATATGCCATACACAGTGTTTCTCAACCTTGACTGCTTTAAGATGTATGGACTTCAACGCCCAGAATTCCCCAGCCAGCCACTTCATTGGACAGAAACATCATAATTCCTTCAAAAATTCTGCATATTTATTTTTAGTGTAGCCTTAGCAGGATTGCTGCCTCCTATAGCATTGCAGTAATGAAGAAAAGAAATATCTTTATCCTTGAAAATATGAAATTGGTTCATGGATCTGGAGCCATGTCAGTTGTATCCTCCATTTCAATCTTGTTAGCAAAGATCTTCTAAGGGACTTGGCTGTCAAAATTGGGAGTTTTGGGTCACTGGACATTTTATTTATTTTTACATTTATATACCGCCCCATTCCGAAGACTCGGGGCGGTTTACAGCTTATAAGCAATACTCT
>JANHFL010004027.1:270528-282341 GCA_032468155.1 Oxyrhabdium leporinum | reverse complement strand
GGAGGGGGGGTGGGTAATTTTAGTTGTAGCTATAGAAACAACCAAAAGCTAACCAATAGCCTCCTACTACAAGACAATGCTTTTATTTGGATGTTAACTCTGGAAGATGCTTTTGTAGAACCAGTCTGCTTTGGGGTCTCATCTGTGCTGACTGCTGACCAGCATGGCAAATCTACTATATTGTTGGCCATATGCCAATCTCTTCATAAAAGGAACTTCTGTAAATCAGATTACTCCCTCAAGTCATTTGATGCTTCTGTGGATAGTGTGCTGAGTCACAAGGACAAGGTTACATAGTGTCAAGTTAGCCAGGCAAAATAAATTATACATGAAACATTTGACTTTCAAGATTAGTTTGGAACCACCCAGGTTCTGGGTTGAGTACTCATGCAATCACATTTACATTGCAATGATGAACAAACATAATCATATGCACATCACACATCTCCTCACATCAAATAACTCTTCTCTGACTGGGTTAACCCCAGACTTTTCAAACTAGAACTTCAACCATTTCCATCCAGATTGGGGAAAGCTATATTAATCCTTTCCATTCCCACTTTCTAAAATGTGGAAAACACAACAATTTAATATGGAATGTTGAGGGTGCTAAAATGTGTGTGGTTTCACCTGTGTGCCTGGTGAATGTGGAAAAGTTGTTCTACTCCCTTAACACCATAACCAGCACCAACCACACCCACTGTTGGCATGCAACCCCTCCCAACACGCTTGCCAACATCAATTGTGACCCATGGGCTAAAAATGCTTTGTCACCCTTGCATTATACAAATGGCAACCATTTTTTCTGATTGCTAGTCTTTCATATACTTAAAGCAATACTATTGATGCATAAGAGAGAACTTTCAGAAAATCAGACAAATGCAAAGGTTTTCATTCATTAAAAATAATATGTAAGTTTAAATTAACACATACACACACACACTTATTTAGGACTTGGCGTGTTCATTGGCTCTCAGTTTTAAATAACTATTGAGAAAACAAAATTAAAATGTGAAATGATGGAATGTAGGATTATCACAATCAGTCTGTTTATTTATTGTTTTGATCACCAGATATTAGAAATAAGATAAAACCTACACAAAAGGGCCCAAGCGTTAAGAGAATAAATTAATGTGTACAAAAATTAGTAAAACTTTAAAATAGTATTATTCAACAAATAAAATATTAGAAAACATTAGAAACTTTTGATAAAATGTTCTGTTTAGCAGCAACCTGTGCAAAGCTTGCTAATTTCCATAACAATGTCTCCTTTTCCAAATTCACTTGATATTCAATTTTATAAGAATAAGGTCAAAATGCTTTTCTTACCAAGAGGGGTTCATAGTCATCAACTTGATCTCTTTAGCCCCCTTCTTCCCCTCCCCAAGACACTCTTGATGGAACGGGAATGGAGTATGATTGACATGGGAAGGGTTGGCTGACAAGCTAGCTCACTAAACTGGAATCAGGCCCAAAGGTCCTCTCAAAGTTCTTTACAAATGCATGTACAATGGAACTGGATAGATGAATTCTCCATAATTTTCCAGGGAAAAGAGAACTCCAACTATTTCTCTATGGCAGAAGTCTTGCTTAGAAGAGGCAGGAACATTGCTATGGAAAAAGCATTGCTATGGAAGGAACATTGCTATGAAAGAAGTCCTCTTTTATGCCTTTCTCTTGAAATCATTTGAAGTGGAAGATGTCAAGGGGTTGCAAGCTGTTGCAGAAAAAAAATCCTGCACCCATTTATTAACTAAATGTAGGAACACTTAATTTCACCAATGAGAATCTCTCCAAAATTATCTCCTCCATTAGGGAACAAAAATAGGCAATAAATCAAATTCCTCTTCATTAAGTCAAATAAAAAGGAATGCTCCAAGCTGCACCATTTTATTGCAGACCGTCTTACAGCAACTACAGCTGGGTGTTTCTTGTAGCTATATATTAAAACAAGCTAATGCAAACATGTACCAAAAAAAGTCAGGTTTCTGTGCCATGTTTAATATTAGATGACATAATCTTTGGGCTGTCTGCCTGAGAGGAATTTCTTTTCCATCCACCTGGTATCTGCATTTAAGAAATATAAAAACATTCCATATGTGCAATATAGGTAACAGTGAGGAAAGACATGACTAATCAAGAGTGCATTCATTTTTCTTCATGGTTTTCTTCATGGTTAAAATATCTCTCTTTCCCACCCCATCCCTAAGGCAGACTCTCAGTGCAAAGCAAGTCTGAGCAGTCTAGAGAATATTTTCCTCTGTGATGCCAGACTCCCCCTCCAGAGAACGGCGGTTGGAGGAGAGGAATGCTTTAAAAATGATTAGAGGTCTGTGCGTTCTGGTAAAATTAATATCCATCACTGCCAGAGCCAGATTTAGATGATGATCTCCTGGGGGCAATTGCAGTACTTTTCTGGTGCAGCACGTAGGAGTACAACCTTGGCATGAAATGGATTCATAATTCATTGGATGCAAGCATGCTAGTGGCTAATAACGGTTTCCAGCACTGAAATGTACATTCACAGTGAGTTGCCATCCCACCTTTCTGAAGTGGTGGTTGGATGAGCAAAGATAGAGGAGATACCTCCTTGGATCAGAGCAGTGCTCTCCAACAGCATCAGGGGGGATTTAATCCATTCACCCTCTGCCATGTTTTTAATCAAAATGTTTCCCTGACACTACTGAAGGCTTCTTTTTAATTGACTAATTTTACGACAGAAAAAAGTTAGAAATGCATAGCAAAACAGACAAATCCCATCTCTGCAATAGAGAATTTAGTGATGGGCCAAAACAGCCTTGCAGTTTTTCATAAAATGTTTTCTCCTGCCAAAGATACTTTTATTTATCTACTTTGTCTTCCAAATGCTTGAGAAATTTCAGATATCCCTTGGTGGTAACGATAAGTCCTTAAAGACCTGATTTTATTACAGAGTCTGGAGCCACGGTTATGTTACTAGTGTTGGTTGGTTTCTTATCTTGGCTGCTGTACATCTTATTATTTTGCTGTGTTGTTTTTTATCTAATTTTTATTTATTGTTAGCTATCCAGAATCATATATTTGAGATGGGCTGCTGTATAAATTGACTAAAAAAAGAAGCCTTATGGCTAAAATGGCAAAACTGCTGAAAAGCTTCCTGTTAAGCATCTTTCCATCACACTGAAGCCTTCCAAACAGCTCACACTTCAAAATGTAAAAACGTCCAATGGAAGGAGTTCTCTACTTAAGAATTAATGGAAATGTAAGAAATCATGATAATATTATTAAAGTCTGAACATACATACATTGCCTCTCTCCTATTACATCCACCTGACTCACCAGGAGAGTATGATATGGGTCCCATCAATCAGTGACATATATCTAGTGGGACCAGAAAAAAAGATCTTTTTGGTGGTGGCTCCTCCTCTATGGAATATCACTCTTCCTGAAGTACAGTTGGCCCCCACTGGGTTGCCTTTCTGAAAGGCCCTAAAAACATGGTTTTGTCAGTGGGCCTGGGAACCATGAATGGAGATGGAGCTGATTGTTGATTTGATGGCATTGTTGCTGCTGACAGGGGTGAGGGGAATTGAGGGGTTATGAGTTTTTAGATGATGGATTTTTAAATATTCAAATGACCTGAGTCACCTATCTGCGAGTTGGGTGGCCATATAAATTTGATTCATAAATCAAAATAAATAAATAAATATTGATTACCCATTGAGAAACAAATAAATGCAGGAATAACTCTACCTATGATAATTTCTCCAAAAAAATTTCCAATTCAGAAGATATTTCAAAAATAAGTTCTCTTTCATCATATTAAGTGGGAGAAAACCAAAAGGAGGATCTTTCAGCCTGATACTAGAAGAAATGGCTTCTTTTCCCCCATACGCTGGCACAAATAATAGTTTTTATATTAGTGCTGTTGAGGTAATTTTGAAGAATATCAAAAATTATCATGGCTAAAAATGGAGGAAAGGGCATTATACTAACCAATTAGTTTCTTTGACTAACTCAAGAGAATTATTCAGAGTAGTAGCTGTCTTCCAAGGGTTCAGCAGGAAAGGTTTTTCCCATTACATATTTTATGTAAACCATTTTTAGTGTGCCAAAGATTGCATTTGATCACTGGTCAATATACTGAGTTTACCTTCTAAAGTGGGCAGTGCCAGGCCAAAATCCAAATCCGATTAAATTTAAATTAATTTATTGCAAGGGGATATTAAATGCACTTGTAGCCATGAGATTTATATTAAGCACATTTGGATTATTTAATGGGAGAGTGCAAACACCAAACCTGCAGGAACTTTTGCATGCAAAGCAAGCACCTAATCATCAGTGTTTTTTTCCCCCGGTGAGACCAGTCTACCAGGGCAACCTGGTCTACCCAATTATGGGATGGAGCATATGCTTCTGCTTTCACCTTTCAGCCCCAATCCAGGAGACTTTGCAGGCAGTCGCTTTCGCGACAAACTATTTTTGTGTTGAATTTATGTTATACCAACAAAGAAATAAAGGGAGACTAGTATAGATCTATTTCAAGCTATTTAGCTCTCATCCATACCCTAGCCATACCCTTCTGGGATTCGAGCCCAGTGTTAGGGTTCCAAGTAATAGATCCATTGCAAGAAAACTTAGAGGCAGATAGATTCCTCAAAGAATAGTTTTATTGGAAACATCAAATTGGCACATACCCGGTGAAAACCAACTCTGAGGGGCCCCTTGGTTTTCACCTGATTAAAAGTAAAAGTTTTTCCCTCAACCCCAAACAATCAGTTACATGGCCCAATCACTGCAGCGTCCGCTGGTCTGATATCGCCCGTCCTTCCTTCCACCAGGTGTGAGAATGTCCTTGGTTCCCAGGAGAAAGTCTTGAGAAAGTATTTTATTTTGACTACCCAAGCCCAGCTATCTCTAATCCCCCCTCCCTATCCCTCGCTCCAGTGTGGCAACACTGAAGCTCCAAGATGGCTTCACCCAGGTCAGCTTCAGGGTTGACACCCAGCTTCGAATCCCAGAAGGGTATGGCTAGCTGATGAGAGCTAAATAGCTTGAAATAGATCTATACTAGTCTCCCTTTATTTCTCCGTGGGTAAAACATAAATTCAACACCTGGTCTTCATTGAAAATTATTCATTCACCTGGATATTAGTGCAAGTGAAAGCTTTATAATAGATATGTAAAATATCTGCCACCAGAGATACCCTAAAATGATTGTTCAACACTTCCTTTGCTGTTTTTTTTTCATGGGGATAGGATATGGGACTAAGTAGGTGCCTTAAGCTTTGGAGATATAGGAGGATCCCATTTTGATCTTTAGAGTTTGTGAACCTACTTCCAAAGTGGGCTCAATCCATATAATTTCAACATCCCACACCTGGTGTGGCTCTCAAGTTACAGCAAGGATGCACTCTTGTTTTACAGATCATGCCAGAATACTGGTAACACTTTCAATGTATTTTATATAATCCTTCTCAGAAGGAGTGTGGTGACTCATATGGTGAGAATGCTGGGTTGGAGGCCAGTGCTCACATTCAAGACGTAAGTGCTGCTGTGTGATGGGGTGATTCAGTCCAGCTCCTTGATGGGGACAGGAAAGGAGCCTCCACAGACATCCTTTGGGCAATAGTGATGTCACTGGCTAATGTAACACCAACCAAAAGGCAAATTTCAGAGACATATTTTCTAGAAAGACTGCCCCAAATACATCTACCTCTTGAATAATCAAGGCAAGTGGATGGATGTTATGTGAGAGGCCCTAATTCTGCTCATGGAATGAAGCCTGGCAAACCAATGACTGCCACACTTTGTTCTCATGCACCAGATAAACATCTTGTGTTACATGAGTACTGTGATAAAGCTGATTAAGTAATTATCCACTGGTCCTTTTGGGGATCTGAGATGCATTTCTTGGCAGTCCAGCATGTTTTTTTTTCCCAACACAGACTTCCTAAAGAGATTTAGATACCAAATGTGAAAACTATATGAAGTGGTGATCCTATACAAATTGACACAATCTGGACTGTGACTGAACTGAAACTGAAACTGAAGGGAGCTTGAATGTTTATGGAATAGCAAAGTCTATCAAGAACAGGTCTGATAGATATCAAGTAGAGAAATAGTCACAATCACAATCTGGGAAATAGCCACAATCTGGTTATGTGGGACACAAAAGCCTTAGATATGGCAGATAAAAATGGCATTTTAATGTGACAGATGGGTTTGATAGTTACATACAGGGAGAATATCCATAGAAATCAATTTGTTACAATTTACATTGTCAATTTTTTTTATACTTGTAGTTTTTGTCACTTGTTTTGGACTGCAGTCCTCACAATATTGGGTACTTCTGCCTGTATTACCAGATGATGATTGATCAATTGTGCCATACAACCTAATTGCTTCACAGAGTTTGATATGTAACAATAAAGTAATTCTTTGGACCGGAAACAATCGAGTCAGAATGACAAATTCTGCTGAAAATCAAAGTTACTTAGCTCATGAATATGTTTGTAATTCCTATAGCAAATTTTTATTTTAATCCACCACACTTTAATGATACAACTGAGATTGAAGATCAGTTTGTCTGTTCTAGACTGGGCAGTCTGCATGATTCTCATATAGCCAATTACCACCTTTGTGGTATGTGTCTGTTTCTATAAACCTTACATTTCCAAAAGAAATTAAATGAAATATATATATATTTGCTATGCAAATGCATGAAATAATTTTGCTTTGATCCCCTGGCACTATAAAAAAAATATTGAAACAGTTTGGATTTGAAGCCACAGTTCAGTATATTAATAGCCAGAGAAGGATATGATGAGAGAAATGACATTGTAATGCAGACAATGGGAAGAAAAACAATACTATATGCCATACTTTCAAGATGTACTTTGGGAATAGTTGGTTAAGTGGTATTGAGTTGGGCCTAACTCCAGGCAATTGTGTAAAGAAATTCAATCTAAAAGTATCCCAGCAAACATTTATAATCATCTAAGGATCTCCTTGATCTATTCAATCTTTTTATTTATTGTCTTCTATGGACTTCAAACACAGTCATTTACATTTAGTCCATCTACTCAGGTTGCTCTCCAGTTCATACTGATAAAGTGAGGAAGAAAGGAAGCATGTTCAGACTTGCAAGATTGTGGTACTATAGCTGTTACAATGAAAAGTAGTCCTGATCTGTATGGCATTGGTTTCTTAGTCTGGTCTACCTTAAAAGGCTGTCAGATGTATATATTCATTATTATCCATGTTTATCTATGGGGGGGGAAAACTGTATAGAAACTGCTAAGGTTGAAGTAGTACACTATTGAGACAGCATACACAAACTAGTTAGAATTTTCCTCTGATGGTAGAGTGATTGGTTTCCAGTATTTGTTTACTACCAAAGTATACCATTCCACATATCTATAAGACTGTCAACCCTGAAGCTGACCTGGCCGAGGCCATTTTGAGGCTTCAGTGTTGCCACACTGGAACTGGGGGAATAGAGATAGCTGGGGTTTTGTAGCCAAAACAAAATACTTTCTCCTGGGAACCAAGGACATTTCCACAGATGGTCAGAGAGAGGAGGAGTGAAGTTACCAGACAACCGGACGGCACCTTGATTGGGCCATGTGACTGATTGTTTGGGAAAGGGGAAAAACGTTTAATTAGGTGAAAACCATGGGAACATTCAGAGTCAGTTTTCAACAGCCTGTGCCAAGATGATATGTCCAATAAAACTATTCTTTGAGGAACCTACCTGCCTCAGAGTTCTGTTTGCTTTGGGCGTATTACTTGGAACCCTGACACTAACATAACATATAACTAAATGTATAAAACTGCATTAATAGATGCAAACAGTAAAATAAAATGCACACTGCTGATCCAATGGCATGCAAGCATATATGTCAATTTCCAAATGCTTGGGGAACAGCCAGTTATTAAAGCAGGGGCATGTGAATCTCCATATAGCTTGTTCCAAAGGGTTGGAGCAACAACTGAGTAATGCTGCTTCTTGACCACAACTCCATCACCTCCTAGGCCAAGTTACATGAAACATGATATCCCATGCAAATCAAAACAAGTTGGCTGGAGTCATCTTGGAGAATACGATCTTACACCTTTGCAGTCTCCCCTACAAGATTTTACAGGTTAATATCTTAAATTGCCTCTGAAAACGTAGAAGCATAGTTATGTTGTTGAGTTGGCTTTCATTCATGAATTGAAGTTTCCAATAGTCCTTCAGTAAAGCACTTTGCAATAAATAAATGTCAAAAGAAAATGAAAGCATAAGACTTTATTGCTAGAGCTTCCTACTTCAAAAAGGGCCTTAATTGGAACAACAGCCAAAACTGGGCAAGTACACACTGGACATGGCTTCCACCTGTTAAATAACTTTGGGGAGAGCCCTGAGTCCTATACTTCTCATATAAAAAAGACCTGGACTCAGCCACTCAGCTTTCTTTGATACTAACAGATATTGCCCACTCAGGAAGTAGCATAAACACTGCAGTATAATGCTCTCAAAATTCATAGATGTAGCCCTACTTTCTACAATAGTTGATTCAGGAGGATGCCATGATTAATGGTACCAAAGGCAGCTGAGAGATCTCACAGATCCAGGAAAGCTGCACTCTAACACTCTGAGTTTGAGTCCTGGGTGAAAAGAATCTAGATAATTCTGTTTCCACCTAGAATCCTTTTCAGCTGTAGTTCTATAGTATAACCTTCTTCCAAATCTTCCTTAAAAGGAATTTGGAACCTGAAATAAGTTGTACAACACTATAGGATCAAGAATTGGTGTCTTGAAGACTACTTTCTTCAAAGTGTTCACTACCTTCAGAAGTTCCTCCCTCCATCTTAGCTGTAAGCTATAAATCTGTAATAAATCATAGATTACCTACTTGAAAGTGCTACTTTTTGCCACCTTTAAAAAAATGATAACTTTCAAGATACTCACCTGGGCTTCTTTCATCTTCAACCAACTTTTACAACATATAACTGCAAGCAGAAATATAATTAAGTTGCTTGTAATTGAGCAGCATGTTTAGATCATCATTTCCCCCTGGTAATCAAATGAAAATCTCAAAATATCATTTACACATCTAAGGTAACCAAAACATTGCAATTTTTTTGTGGGAAAATGAAAGACAAAGAAAAGAGTTTTGCTCAGAGGAAATTCCAGTAATAATGAATATAGAAAACAATGCTACTATATTAACCAAGGTTGCCTACTAAAACTACTAAAGTTAATAGCAGCTCTTCCCATCATCTTGTATTGTCACTGAGTTTAACCAGAAGGCCACTATTTCACATTATATCAGGAACAGGTAAAGCTAGATACTTACTGAAGAGCTCAAAGGTTTCTGGGGTCCAATATTGACAGCAAAACGAGCAATTTTGCCATCTCCTAAATTAGATGCTGCATTTAAGAAAAGAGAAACTTTGTATGAAAGGAGCAGATTAGAACTGTATTCTATGTAAATCCCGAATCTGGGATAAACCATAGCTATTCAGGAGAGATTTTTGTTGCTTCAGGATGGAAAGCAATGCTTCTAATGTTGTTGTTGTTGTTTTTACTTTATCTAACACAGCTTCAAATGGAAACTTGATACATTTTTTTTCAATTCCAGACGATTAGTTAGCAATATGTAGCAAATATGAATGTTAATTTTTAAAAAGTCACAAAATGAAGCCAATTAAAGCTCATGACAATAAGCACAGAATAGAAAGAGATGGAGCAGGGTCAACTCTTCCATCAGGCAATTGTAAGAAGTTTCTCTTATGGAGGGAAATGGGGAGCAAGAACAAGAGGAAGATAGAGGCATTGTGCTAGCCCAGGGGTGTCAAACTCAAGGCTCAGAGGCCACCCTGGAAATAATAAAGGACCAGCCCATGGTGCCTTTGCCAGTGAAAATGGAGCTCAGAACCAGTGAACCGCCTATCAAAGTAAGTGCAGCCCACCTCTGGTTATAAGTACAATTATTCTATAATTCTATAATTTATCCTATCTAATCATCCAAGCCATAAATCATAAACTTGTTTTTTCTGTTTTACACAAAGTCCACAAGGGGTTTCCTTAGTGCATTCTTCTAGAAGTTATCTTTCAGAAATGAAGTGTGCAGTTAGCCACAGTACACCATAGCAAAAGAAATTTAAGAGAGTAGCATCCATTATCATTGGGGGTTTTCAAACTTGGGAACTCCAGCTTTACATATTAGCAATGGGAGCAGAAGGCTGGATTCTGACACTGGATTTACCTCCAATATTGGAAGTTTGTCTCTAATTCTAAACAGATTAAATAATGTGGAAACTGTTCCAGGAACCATAGCATCTTCTAACCAATTTTGGGAGACTGCAGGCAAACATCTACAACTTATTCCCCAAATGGCTGCAATTGTGAATGTGGTCAATCAGTAAACACAGACAAACAAGAATGCAAATTGATGAGGAGATTGGCATACAGTGTATTTTATGTTTAGGGTGTTTTTTTTCCTCCTACCTATAAGTGCATATTTCCAAACCAAGCATTGGATTGGAGTGTATCATGGGATTTGCCAGCAGGAATATGTACCTTCAAGCAATGGGTTATCTATCCTTGGGCAATGAGATTGCAACTAAAGAGTATCTGAAGCAATCTCCTCTTATTTTATTTTATTACCTCCCAACAACCTGGTACATAGCTCAATATTATTGTTCCAATTTAAACAGAGAGTTTGAATGCTATTATTGTCCTTCTTGTTCGTGTGGCATTTTGAAGTTTGCGTCCTGCACCAAAATCCCTGTGGTGGGTCATGTCCCAGCATCACATGATATGTAAGCCAAGTTGAATTTTTGAAAAGAGTAATAGCTGGCAGACTTCTCCCAGGAGATTGGATGTGATTCAGCCTGTAGGCAGAGAGGCAAGCAAAAACATCCTTGGAATGCCCCTCCCCAGACTTTCAGAGTTAAAATATTTCCTCTCTGCCACTGCTGCAGTGATTGTTGTTGCTGTTTTTAAAAAGTCTCACTGGATCATCTGTGGTACTGAGAGAGTACTAGCTAAGATTGCTTAAACCTGCTTCTCTTATCTTTTAAATCTTTTTACATTCCCTGTAAACCAGGGAGACTTGTGCCAAGTGATTTTTATTGGAAATGAGAATTTTTGCAGTTTAAGAATATACATATTATTATGTTGAGTGTCATTGTATAGCCAATGGCCTTTTTTGCAGATTAGATTTCCTATTCATATATTTATGTTCATAAATGCCTGATGCATAACGATAATAATCAATTATGTATAGTCCAGTATTTTATTTTTACATGCTTGTCAGCAAGGTAGAAATACATTTCCCCAAAGACCAGCAAAATTTTTCCTCTATCTTTTTCCAGCTCTTCCTCAACTTCTTTGGGAAAGCTCTTTGTACTATTTGAAATCAAATAACATTTTCCCCACTCAGATTTTAATGCAGCTCTTTGTTAGACTATCTTCTGCATGTAGGTTTCAATTCATGAAGATGTAATAGATGTAATGCAAGAAATTCAGGCAAAGTTGATTTTGTCATCATCAGCTCAACTTTAGCTAATAAATAGCAATACTTTGAAAGAGAGAAGAAAGAAGAATTGAAAACAAATATGATAGGAGTCTTTTTCCTGGAGATTTCCAGAAACAATTCTTTAATTCTGATGGTATTCAAAATTATTATTTATTATCTGTTGACAATGTGAAGTCACAACTGTGAGTTCTTGAGCTAGTGTTGGCCTTCATATGCATTAAGTTTATTATTTTTTTATTTATTTTTACATTTATATACCGCCCCATTCCGAAGACTCGGGGCGGTTTACAGCTTATAAGCAAT
>JANHFL010004027.1:226522-263376 GCA_032468155.1 Oxyrhabdium leporinum | reverse complement strand
TATTGTATTCCAGAAAGGAGGGGGAGGAGGAGGAGGAGGAAGTAGGGTTGTCTACTGCAAAGTCAAGAGCAGCACAATGGAAGCAGGAAAGGGAAACAGGGTACAAAGGCCAAGCTAAATTCACACTGACCAGGTGAACCATCAGATGGCAGCAAAAGGTACAGGAAACTTTATGCTCCTATCTAATGATTCAAAGCAACTCAGGTAAACTTTTGCAGCCTTGGTCTGGTAGCCCTAGTTCTGATGCAGACTGCCATACCGCTCCACCCACGAGAGTCCAGAGCTACTATGCTGTTATTTCTCTCCCCAACAGACTTAAGAACAAATTGCAGATACCCTGCCTTTTCAAACATATGCACTAAGTCTATAACCTTTGACTATTGTTGAGGTGGAAGAAAGAGCATTTGAGAGGCTAGTCTTAGGACCCAGAGAGATCTAATGGTAGCTAAGCCATCTTTGACCAGAAAATGATATACTGCATATGGTGAGCCGTGGTGATGCAGTGGTTAGAAAGCAGGATTGCATGATAATTCTGCTGACTGCCAGGAGTTTGATGCTCATCAGCTCAAGGTTGACTTAGCCTTCCATCCTTCCGATTGTTGGGGACGATATGCTGACTCAGTAAACCACCTAAAGAGTGCTGTAAAAGCAGTATATAAGTCTATGTGAGGTTGCTTTTGCTATTGTAGCAGAGGTTCTAGCTAAAGCTGATAACAAGCGTTCCTGACCTCAGATGTAAATTGAGCCTTGATGACTCAAGGATGACCAATTTCTGAAATCCATCTGAGTTAATTCAGGAGAATAATGTAGTATTATGGGAAGCCATTGTCCCAGAAGCCTATCTTTGTCTAGAGGAAGTCATCCATCAGAGTATCTAAGACCGTTTCAGTTCCCAAAACAGGGCTGAATCTAGATTGCAATGAATCAAGATAATCAAGAATAGTCATTTCAAGTAATGCCATCTCCAATATCTTATTCAGATGTTAATGATTAAATAGTATTTGTCATAAAGCCTTGTCTTCAAAATAGAGTTTTCACGATTGGGTGACCCTATGGCTGGCAGCATCTCTCTACCATGCAAACATATATCCAAGACTTCTTGGATCCATCCAAATATCACTTCTCAGTTCATTCAAACAAATCTCAAGAGAACAGTCAAGAGAACACATTGTAGGTCAAATAACTACAAATAATTTGAACATATCCTAGGGCTAAAATAAAGAACCTACAAAGTAAACCTTCTATGTAAGTTTCACCATTATTATTTAGTCTCATGCATGTCTGCCCTCCTTCACAACAAAAAATGTTTCATTTGGACATTGGCCAGGCATGCTTAAACCAGGGTGAGACTCTAAAAAACACTCCAGAGGGTTGTTGATAGACATAAAGTTTTCCTATTAGAACCTGTTTTTTAGTTCAAAACAGCAACTGAGGATACTGGAGAAATAGCTGTCCTCTGTTATGGAAAACTAGTTTTATGAGTTTCTTCCTAAGGAAGTCAATCTTGTATCCCCATGTACTTTCTTTTAGATGGTAAACTAGCTTATTTCCCACAGCTTTTATTTTACATTATGTTTTCTCTATTATTTTCTTAAGCTAAGAAAATGCTAGTGAATATATACATGTTGTAAATGTTGAAAAGTGAGATAGAAAATCTGGAAGAGTTAGATATGCAGTTATTTACAGTTCAGTTTTGTGTCCAAGTTGGACCATTCAACAAATCCCTTAGCTCTGCTTGAAACAGTTCAGCAGGCAGGTTTATTTAGTTATATATTTTTGGAATAAACAAAATATTTCCCATTGCTTGCAATAAAATGGGGAGGGGTGGCTCATTTTAACTAGCCAAACTCAAAAGACACAAAGTGTGGTCTGTATATTAAATAGAAAGGAATGTAGTCAAAGAAAATTGGCACAAACAATAAGATCTTCTGCTACAACATAACTACTCAGGGAAAATAAGGAAGTGGTTATAGCTGAAATGGAATGCAGTGAGCCCTAAATAGTGTGTAATGTTCTTTTAAAAGTTTCATGACTGAACTTGGAAAAAACTCTTATTTTGCACAACGCTGCATTTTCCTCAAGTGAAAAAAAGAGAAACAAACTGAGCACTGATTAACATTTCACCTTCATTTAAATGTATTTATTTAATTCAGATATTTTACTCTACTTTTTATTGCAAGGCATTCAAACAAATTCAAATTATCAACAGTTGACACAGAGAAAATTATGGGAAACAATGCAAAAATAATAGCTATTTTGAAGTAAGTATAGGTATAAGATATTTCCTTTAGAATTTGTTCAAGAGATCTAGTTTCAAGCAAACAATGTAAGAAGCAAAACTTTTCTATAATTTCTCAATCCAGAAAGATGTCACTTCTCATTATCAATAAGTAACTGAGGATAGAACGACCAAGATCAAGGTTTTGCCTGCCAATCCTACAAAGGATTAACTGAAAGCTCTAGCTGATTTGGTAAAAAATAATGATGGAGTTTAAATCCAAGGAATCTTACTGAAAACACTAGAAGATAGACAGAAAGAAGAACATGGAGTTTTCAAACCAACAAGATGCAGAAGTAGTACGTAATTGCTTATTTTGCCACTGAATCCTGGCATGTAATTCATTAACATTTTATTTGTCTTTCAACATAGCTTCAGCTCTCAAAAAACGAAATATATACCTGCCTTACAAGCAAAGCAATGGCATGACCACATTTATAGAAGATAGTAACAAAGATTCAATGAAAAAGAATTTGTTCAGGGATTTTGGCGTGCCCTAACTTAACAAACAGGAGCTGTGCTTATTGCAGTGATGATACAACAACGGTGGTGGTGTCATTCCTCTAAATAATTGGAAGATCAAAAGCTGCTGGTCCCCTTCAGGGTCAAGGTCCCCTTCAAAGGTGACTTTTTCATTCTAGGAA
This sequence comes from Oxyrhabdium leporinum, assembly GCA_032468155.1. NCBI lineage: Eukaryota > Metazoa > Chordata > Lepidosauria > Squamata > Cyclocoridae > Oxyrhabdium > Oxyrhabdium leporinum. The sequence goes on along the minus strand of JANHFL010004027.1, from coordinate 260,454 downwards.
ATTTAAATTTCTTGAGCAAATATATTAAACTTACAAAACCATCTTCAACAAGTCAAATACAAAATTAAGTAGTCTTCAAATTTTCTTTAAGGAATTGCAGACTGTCATTAAACAAATTAGATGCAGTAATTTTGAAGAAGCTTAATTGGCAAACAGGCATCTGTGTGTAAGTATGAGCAAAAAACATCTCCACCAACTGAAAAGGAGAGAGCGAGAGAGACTTTGGGGGAATTTTTTGTAGGGAACACATTCCCTACAGTATTGGCTGAATGGCTTGACCTTAAATATTTTAAACAATGATGATTAAAATGGCAAACATATTATTTTATCACATGTATAAAAGGTGCATGTTTTCACCCACCCACCCCCGCTACAAAAGTATAAAATAACTTGGTCAAATGTCTTTCTTCAGAAAAAAATAATTGTGGAAATGAAGGAGAAAGAGTCCTTGAGATAAAAAGAATGTCGCCATTTCAGGATTACAAGACCGAAAGTGAATCTGATTTGCAATTTTCAACTTGCCTAATCAATGACAATTTATAATGCCCATAAAATGAATGCCAAGAAGCATCTAAAAGGCCATCTAGGATCTGAGAAATACCTATATGAGCTCCAAAGATAATAAACCAGCCCTGGATCAACTGCAATATTACCAGCACTAAGAAATAAGACCAAATTGCTGAATTCCCTACATCAGCACTGCCCCAAATCATGCATGAGTCAGTACTGATTGGAGGAGTATTCAGTGCAAATCACATTATTTTGTTAGACGGATTTATATCCCATCTTTCCTTGAGGAGCTTCAAGCAGCATATTTAGGATTGCTCCTGTATTTTAACCCAAACAACCCTGCGAAGTAGATTTTGCTGTAAGGGAATGATGGTCTAAGCTTCTATGGAAAAGGGTGAACCTGGATATCTCAGATCTTAGTCTCACACTTTTTTCCACCACATCACACTGGCTCTGAATCTTGTATCTATATAGTGATGGTGCAAGCAGGTTCTCATTGGTTTACCTTACCGTGACATTTGGGGTGCAAAGACCCTTCCCTTCCCCACTACAGAGCAGGTCTCTGTCCAGGTCCCTGAGAAAGACACCCCATATTTTAGCAGCAATATTCGTTCTCCTCCATCAATGCCCCAGCACTTAGCTCAAGTGTTCAGAGAGTATGGTTATTTATAAATAAGGTATAAATAAATAATAAATAATAAATAAATAAGGACAATAGCCCAACAGAGGTGGGTTTCCCAAAGACCCCACGTACAAATACAATGCACCCAGTTACAGGTGGAACTTAAGTGGATGGCATCAGCACACAAATGTGGTCCCACGACACTACGATGATGATTTTCACCCCAGAACTGACTACCACGTGCTTGTGGTGGCATCGTGCAGCTGCGCATGTCCCTGCCTTCCCTGACTGCATGAGGTCAAATTTCAGGCAACAAGGAAGGAGGGCAACTCGCTGTCTCCCAGGGACTTGGAGGTGGTGGCGGTGCCTTCGTGTCTGCAGGCTGGGTTGGGTGGCTTCGGTCCTACTCACCCACCTCCTGGCGTTCGCTGCAGCCAAGGCAAGGAGCGTCTGTTTTCCCGACGCCTCGGATGGGACGTGGCTTGGAGGCCGTGGCTACTATCTCTGAGCTGCAATCTGGACGATCACTAGGCAGTAGCAATATATACATATATACAGAAACTTTGACTTGGCCGGATTTGCAGTCCAGATCAGGTAGATCCCATAACCCTCTCACTCCCCCTTCAAGGTGCATATGTATGTCTACAGAGGAAAAGAGGGAATTAAGTGAAAGCTGTGCTTGTGTATGTGAGGGAAAGTTTGGAATGGGGAGAGTGGGAGGCGCAATCATACCATTTGGCTTAGCAAAATGCCTCCAAAAACTGTCTGTATGGATAACAATTTGAAATGATGGCCATGATGTATTATGCATTCCATATCACTGTGATAGAGACATGGAAGGGTTCCGTAATTTTTGTAAACCTAGAGAGTTTCTCAATAGTTGCAGAAAAAGAGAGACAGAGAGAGAGATTTGCAGTAGTTTGTATAGATCTTATGGGAACATATACAACATTTCTCTTGTTATCTCTTTCCTTTCTTAGTTGAGGTGCATTTAGCCATTAGAAAGCATTTCTCATCACTGTCCCTTCTTTAAACATGTCCGTCTTTCTTACGCTTCCTCATTTCTTTGATATTTTGTGTGAGATCTGTGGGTGCCACAGTCCACCCACTGCATAGCAAGTGCCTAGCTGGGTCACTACCTCACTGCCCAGGCCAGGTAATATCTCTTGTACATTGCCCTGTCATTGCCTCCTTGGGGGGAGGTGGTATATTAGAAATTTTAAAGTAACAGGCCAAACATTCCCCTTCCCATTTGATGCCTGCATGCCTGCTAAGGGAGAGGAAGCACTTAGCAACTCATTTTGTAGGAATTCACCTGAAATATTAATCTAGGGTTTTGTGTGTGGGTGGGGCCCAAAATCTGACCTTGCAATGGATCCCCTCATTCCTAGAACCAGACCTTCCCAGTCGGTAAAAAAAAATATTTTCTGTTTGGAGCGCCTTTTTTCCCTCAAAGCAAACCTGTAAAAAGTAAGACTGACTAGAAAGAATCAATGTACGATCAAGCCATGCTTCTCCAAAATACTGGATCCACTAAAACCCATCTGTATGGCGCGCATCGTATGAAACTTCCTACAGTCTCAAATTCTGATTTAAAATATCATCTATGCCATGCCGGGATTGAAAAAAAAAATCCACAATGGTCATTTTGGTAATTTAAATCAGAAATAATGGTGGCTGACCCAGGGGAAAAAAATCTGAAGACTTCCAAACTTGTTTCTTTTTTCTTTTCTTTTTTTTTTAAAAAAAGCCTGATTAGCAGAAAGATGTGAACGGCAATGCAGGTAGAGTTTGAATTAAGATTAAGCCAGTGGATAGGTAGGGAACTGAATTTGGTAGAGGTAAGAGTCAATTTCATACTTTTTTTAAAATCTCACATGTGACCAAAAACTGAATTCAAGCATTGGAAATGATACCTATTTGAGCCACATCTACAGATTTAATTTGCAGCAAACAATTTGTCCTCAACTTGATGCATTAAGTTAATGAATCAAGGAAGCTTGACTACCCCTGCTTTTTATACCCAAATTTCTCAGTGTAGGATTTAGGACTCTGCAATATGTACTCTTTCACTATGCACTTATCTTAATCCTAGAATCCAGAATCATCTCAGGAAACTGGAAGAAACAGCAGTTTTATAAGGCAATCATTAATTTACTGATTTACTTATTGGCATGTATGACTTCAAAAGGGGATTTGAGAAATTCATAATAGAACATGATAGGACTCACAATCTAAAAAAAATGACTACACAGAATCCTTTGGGTTGGAGACCAAATATCATTCAGTACTGATTCTCAAATTCTGAGAAGCAACTCTAAAAGAGAAGAGTTGTTATTGTCACATTCTACTCATCCATTTTTTTTCTCTATCAGGACTAGTTTTAATGTGGAAAAAGTAGGTTTTGAAATTATTTCAAGAAGAGAACTTTGGAGAAATAGGTGGAAGATTCCTGTTCTTATGTCAATGGACACCTCTTTCTGTTACTACTTCAAGTCTGCTGCTGGCCTCAGTTTTGAAGAGATCTGATGCTTTTTGAATGAGAATATGTGAAAAACATGGAACATATTAAGTATTTTAATCCTCAACGTTATGTTATATTAATACATATATAAAGAACCTAAGATAACGTAGCAGTATACTATGATGAAATAAAGACAGCCTCCGCCTAGATTTTCATAATCAAAAGTGACCAATGGAAAGAGTGAATTATAGACATGATCTAAAGAACTCAGAGCGAGCAATGAAATGTGTATCTCCAAAAAAAGGTTAAGGAGCAGTAGTGAACAAAATACTATGAACATAAGGGACAAAAGAGAAAACATAACATAGAGAAGAAATATAATGCCCTGGCCATTCACTAGACTGTGGATCTTAATCATAGGCAGCAAATTATTAGTTAATTAAATTATTGATAAGTAGTAGTATATTTACTGCCAAGCATAGGGAAGGGATGCTTTTCTGCTCCATGTATTTATCTTGATTTGGGCGATTGTAAGGTATCATTTGCAGCAAAATATCTTTGATAGGCCTTGAGAAAAAAAGTATGAATACCATATAGAGTGTATTATTTATTTATTTATTGAACACATTTCTCTCCCACCGCAATCAAAATTACCTAGGATATATTATCAGCATAGTGTGCAACAAATTGCAATGACAACAAATAATAATGAAACAAATGATAGTTGCATGATGACAGCAACATGAAAATGCTATGGTAGTTGCAGTTTATATAACTTTTGATGCAAGACCATAAGACACGGCATTTGCATGATTACGTAATTATGCATATCTTGTTGTCTGCCCCACCTCCATGGACTCCGAACAGTAATTGCTGATTATGACACAGTTCCATGGCATTGCTGTGTGAAGATTTGTGACATTTCGGTTGGACCTGGGTCTTGCTATGTTCTGATGGTACACTTTAATGTACTTTCTGCCAGGCATGGTTCACCATTCATCACTATTTCTGGACAAGGATGGACAGATCCCTTAATATGTAAATTGCAGGATGCTTGTTGGATATTTTCATTTCTTTGACATTAAAATTCATTCCATGCTGCTGAGACCTCTATTCAGCGACCATGTGATATTTTTTTCTGTCATAACTCTGTGAATCAAAATATTATTAATAAAAGAATTGAGAATTTTCTGTAATTCATTTTAGAGGGAAACAAATTTCAAGGAATGAAGGCAAAATGAGATTTTCCCATTTGTGTCAGTATGAATATACATTGCTGATGGGGGGGGGGGATATGATGAGTTTTCTCAGAGCTGTCCCTCAATTCATAATGATGGTGTCACTCTTTAGAATTTGTAGCTCCCAGTACTACTCCTAATAGAGAGCTGCCAGGAGAGAGCATCATGCTCACTTTCTAAAACAAAATAAGAAGAAAATGGAAATATTCACCGAATATTTGTAGAGTAAAATAAGGGTTAATGGAGATCCAGTTTGATGTAGTGGTTAAGGCACCCGGCTAAAAACTGGGAGACCGTGAGTTTGAGTCCCACCTTAGACATAAAGCCAGTTGAATCACTGGGCAGGGCTCTCTCTTTCTCTCTAAGTCCTGGGAAGAAGGCAATGGCAAGCCACTTCTGAAATCTTTCCAAGAAAACTGCAGGGACTTGTCTATGCAGTCACTAGGAGTTAAGACTTCCTTGAAGAAGAAAAAAGGGGCAGGGGGTGCCAAGAATTCTGCTGAAAGCAAGTTAGATCCATGACAGTGTAAATTCTAGCCAGAAGGAAATCCAGTCATTGTTTATTCTTCTGCCCTCTTTCCTCTCCACCCCCGATAACAGGAATAAACAAGGGTTTTACTTATTTCCTAAAATATGCAAGATGGTACAAAGATAAAAGCCCAATTAAAGCAACGCTTGGTCTTTTTGACATTCTATAAGCTACTTTTACAGTGCTTTCAGGACTAGTTTTGTGACCTCATGTTGTCTTTTTGATTGATTGATTTAAAACATTTATATAGCTTCTGATCAGTCACATGGTTTCATCAATCACTCCAAAAAGTACTGAGAAAGAATCTTCCCATCCAGTGTTTCTCAACCTTAAACACTTTAAGATATGTGTGGACTTCATCTCCCAGAATTCCATAGATAGCCATGATTTCCAAGGAATTCTGGATATTGAAGTCACACATTTTAAAACTGCTGAGGTTGAGAAACACTGCTTTAGATCTTGAAGTGTGGTGTTGTTTCAGTACAGATTCACAACTCACATGCACTTTCTATCTAATGCTCCCTCTTCCCAAGCAAATATTTGTCCCAAAAAGATGAATTCCAAATTTAGCTCAATTAAAGAGGCATAGATATGTTTCATTTCATAAATACTCTGCTTAATACGTAGCATGATGAAATAAATTTTATTTTCCATTCTCCTCCATGGAAATTACAATAAATTTGAGCATCAGCCAAGTATGAAAGCTTAGACAGATCATTAGTCGAAGCCATATATTTAGGAAAATTGGAGTGCCATTTTACCCAATAAACTGATTTGTCTAGCTATTTTAGCATCATCTGCACAGAGTAGCCTCAGAATATTCCTCTGTTGAATGGATTAGAATCAATTTTTAAAAAGATTTCTCATTGCTATTTGATTTTTAGCTATAGACTACAGAGATTGTCTATATATAAGCGCCGAGCGATAGCCTCCTCTCATAATTATAAAACCTGATTACACCACTACTAGTAATGCCTAATACTATGGCAAAAATTTGAATAGTTCTTGTGAATATATGCACGTGTGTGCAAATATCAAATGATTCAATCCCATCATTTGTTTTTCCAAGTGTCAGTGGCTTGTCCTCATCCTGAAGATCCATGAATAAGCCTTGTAACTCTTATGGTCTTTAAATAGATATTCATTTTATCTTGCATACATGTAATGCTTCAACATTGTTCTTCAGCACAAATGTTTTGAAGAAGACTTTATTTGATCTTTAAAACCCTGTCAATTTGATTCTTCTTTGAAAGCTGTCTTCTGTGCAAATGTTCATTTTTTTTTCTTCTTCCTTTCTTCAATTCAAATGCTTATTTTTCTATTCAAATATTAATTCAAATGTTAATTTGAATGCCTTCTGCTTCACATAAATATTCTAGAATCCGAATCTGGGACCAACAAAGGTTTATTTTTCCAAGCTTTCAGACTCATGCTGGAACCAATCATCAGGGGACTTCTCAGATGGACTCCAGTATGAGCCCAAAAGCTTGGAAGAATAAACCTGTGAGTCCTGGTGTCCAACTCAGACTGGATCCTGCAACATGATCCTGGGATATGTACTATTTAGCTTCATTCATGATAATTACTCTAGTTACAGCATAACATTGGAATATGGCTATTTATAGGAGAAATATCAACAACAAAACTCAGTAAACATCTTAAGAGTCAAAATAGAGGTTAACATAGTTATGAAAAGTATAGCTCCTTCCCATAGATTTTAATTATAAATAAGGTTAATTTCCCTGTAGATTCTGAACAGGTTGTTGAAAGATTTTGTTCTATCACAATTGCCCTGTTTGAACAATTTCACTTTAAATAGGGGAAGTGTCATTTTATGATTGTGATAATAAGAACTATGAGTTTGCTTTTCCTGGCCGCCTGTTCCTACCAATAGAAGAACATTACCTGCTTTGCTGAGTAGGGGACTCATTAAACTACTTAGATAGGATGGGCATAAGGAGAGAATTTGCATTGTATAGATGTTTTCTATATTATGGAAGCACAAGGAAACTGCAATGTGTATACTATCTACAAAAATTAACTTTTACATCTCAGCTTTTATTTAGTCATACCGAAAAGGCTAAAAAATTTCTAGTAGCTAAAGCATACTACAGTACCTCAGTGTCTTATTCCTTTGCTTCTCTGCATCAAACTGCAGAGTTATGTAAGATATCTAAAAATACTCATTTGTCTAGACACAAACCAAGCTTTTTTTGTTGTATAAGGAGAGGTAATCATGAATAAAAATTTTAATTATCAGCCTGAATACAAAGTAGATTCAGCTCCAGCTACCAGCTTTGTGTTGTATACAATTTTGACTATTATATAGCAACGTATGCATTTTTTCCTTTTATAGAATAGTCTTATGAGTAATGAAATTAATAAACCATGAGAGAGTTCTCATGGGACAGTGTCTCATTTTAAATATGGGTGTGGCAGCATATGTTTGTTTAGTTTCAGTTTTAGGGATAGGATGATGAAGCAAAGGGTGAATACAGAATGTCATGGATAATCTCCAACTTCAGTTTGCTTAATAAAGATAGTATCAACCAAATAAGACATCAGCTGAGCCAGCTACTAGAAAACAAATATGAAAACAATGATCACTGGGTTGCCTATTGAGATGACACTCAAGACTTGCAACCTGAGGAAAACTACATTCTGTATACCTACAGATACATATTCTAGATATTCTTAGATAGACTTCAGTTTCTCCCAGTCCCAGCTACCTCAGAAAAGGACTGTGGGAGACGTAGTGCAAATTAACTTAAAGACATATGATTGCTTGTCCCTATTTGAGATTGTTGAAAAATACATCAATCCTGTCTGTTCCAGAAAATACATCAATCCTTGCTTTTCCAGAAAAATCTGAAATGGCATGAAGACAATGATCTTTTTCCATTATTCTTCTCCAGTGTCTAGTTTTCAGTTAAATACTTTCTCTGAACATAGAGGTTCTATGAAATATCCTGATAGGAAAGAGATATTATTGACGGGGGTTTGGCCAAAATCTTATCGTTTATTTCATCTGTAATTTAATATGCTTTCAAAATGCAGTTGTGGCTTTAACCATCTGCTTTAGATGCATTGTTTTACACCAGAAGGTGCCTCTTTTGCACGTCAGAGCATTAGCACTAGATCTTCCCATGCTGTGTAGCATATCTATAGAAGATGACCAGTCTGAGCCAGAGGGAGGAATCAAATGGGTCATTAGTCATGAGTCCCTTCGTGCCCACAGGAGATCTAAGTCTAGCCCATTGTGAAATCCTTATCTACTGCCAAATTGCTTTGACTGTTAGTAGTTCAGATTCTTGTAGACAATTTAAGCTTGCAATAAATCTTTATATTCATTTGAACTACCTGGATCTCCTGATTTCCCTGGAGCTTGACAATATCAGGCAGCAAGGGATCTCCAGTGTTTTTGATCTTGGACAAGTACTTCAGCATCTTTCCATGTGATGTTTAGAGTCATTAAGTCTCCCATCTGCATTATTCATCATGTATTTCAAGTCCGTCCTCTTGGCAAAACTCCATATGGTTACATACATTCCTTGATGATTGCAACCATATTATATTCCACTAGGCTTCCCTTCTCATAACAATAGTGTACTTAGGAAAATCCAGAAAGATAAACTGAGTGCTGCAGCAGTTAATAATACATGGTATAAAATAATATTTTCCTGTGATTATGTACAGGTTAAACCACCAGGCTAGAAACTTCAAGACCATGAGTTCTAATCCCACCTTAGCCATGAAGACAACTAGGTGACTTTATGTCAGTCGATCTTTTCCAGCCCTAGGGAGCAAGCAGTGGCAAACTGCTTCAAAACAATGTGGCACAGACATTGGTTTAGTTCTTTGTTCAGTTTAGACACGTGATGAATTGATCACTTTAGTCAATTTAGTCAATTTTTTCCTGATGTGAAAACCACCAGGGACAAACTTTTTTGGGGGTCCAAGAACTAGCAAGGAAGCTGAGCAACACTGAATGGGATTTAAAGTCATTTGTACTTCAGGGTAATTAATATTAATTATGATTAATATATTAACTTTTCGATAGCTATTTAACAGACTTTCCCTTTTACTGTATTAAATTACAATTTGATGCACTGAAGGTTTTGGAAGCTTGATGGTACTCTGGAAACACAGAAACTCAAATTATGCACTTCTGATCAAGCCCATTGACGGTGCCATTTCCTGTATTTTGTACAGTGGATAATTCACTGCCACTGGTACATAAATGTTAAAAAGATTGTATTAGTAACTCCATTAATTTATTTCGCTCCAACACACTGACCGTGTCTCCTCTGCTGGAGAATATATGATGCAGCTTTGCATTGGAATGCACAACAGCCAATGGCAATTCTACAAACACCAAATCTAGCTTTGCAAAATGCATGGGTGAATTTGTAGGTGGCCACTCCGAATAACAAACTCACAGACATGGAAGGCGGCAGACAACCCATTAATTGATTTCAGTAAGTAAATAAGATTTGTGCAATGAAACTGTTGTAGGGCTCTACCATTTGAGAGTGTGAGCTAATTATTGCCTGCCCTAGTTCTTCATGTTTAAGAGAACTCTTTCAGCATATGTAAAACTAATAATGAAGTCATATAGTTACCATAACTGATATTAGTTATGTATGGAGGCTGGTTGTAATGAAACCAAACAGTAAACAATTCAGGACAGGTCTGTATGTTAAAATTGCAATTGTGCACAAATGTTCTTTCCAGGTTCTCCGCTTAAATTGAGGGCAGAAAAACTGAATGGGTAATTCCACTAAATTACTCAAGGATCTTCCACAGTGGTGACAATGGCTGCTGAAAGAGTCCCAGTATGGGAGATTTTTCCTAGTATCTTACCTTATGATTCACCAGAGAAATAGCAGATGACTGAAAACATGACTTTACAATGAAAGAGAGAACATATACAGACACCCTAGACTACTGCATAATGAAGAGAAAGAACACCATTCTTCATTAAGAAATTCTCCAAAATGTTCTTATCCTTTGAAAAAAAAATTTCTAAAACAAACATTCCTTAAACTCAGTGATAAGTGATCAGAGATCTTTTGAGCTTAGCAGGCATTGGCCAAACAAAGCAGATTTTATTATCTATGATTAATTTGATTTACATCCCATCTTTCCTCTCAGTTTTCAAGATGTTGTACATTAATACAGATTCCCCTCAACTTATGAACAACTTAGCAACTATCTTAAATTACAGCAGACCCCCCCCTACAAAGCTACTTCTGACCTGGCTGTATACATCCCCATAGTAATATCTACCCACACCTCAGGCACTTGGCAACTGGCTCACCTTTGACCCAATGCAGGGTTCCACAATCACATGACTGCAGTTTATGATGTTTTTGCAGTTTTGCCAGCAAAAAAATGCCCATAGGAATACATTGATAATGAGTATAGTGTTTGCTGCCATGTTCACTTAACAACCATGGTGCTTGATTAGTGACTGCTGCAAAAAAAGTCATAAAATTGGGTTCAGTCATGTGGGTGCCTCGACTTACATCCATCATGACTTAGGATGGAAATTACAAGCTCCATTACAGTTGTAAGTCGAAGACAATTTCTATCCTCTCTTCCCAGTTTTCTCCACAACAATTGACTACCAGTGTCCCAAAGGTGCTTTTTCAAGAGGCAACTGGACTTTCTGATTTTTCTTTGAAGATGTTTTGCTTCTCATCGAAGGAGCTGCTGCTTCTTCCTTTGGGACAACCATGACCTGGATGACTTAGAATCTCCATATATACGAACTATGAGGTAGTTAGAGACAAACATGAGGATTTCCCTTGGAACATCAACTCCTATTTCAAATGTTATTTCATATTAGCATATTTTTTTTAAGTCTGAAATAGGGTTTCTATTTTTATAAGCAGGACAATCAAAGACTTCCCCAGCCCTTGCTGAGGCCCACCCTAGAGCAAGACTCTTTTTGCCAATCTCTGACAGTACAGTGTATTTGCCTAAATATCTCTGTGCAAAAATCATTTTACACAAAAACGAGTAAAAAGAACTTAAACTCATTTTCCTCTTGACCTTGCATTGAACTCATGGAAGAAGAATAAATGAAGTGGCAAGAAAAAGATGGACCTTGCCCAAAAGGCACTACAAAGGTCCCCTTGTCAGGAGGTACTAAAATCCTGCAGCCAACATGGTTGTGTTAAAAATATTAGGAATATTAGAAGCTAGAGACCCCAAGGGAGAACCCAGGTCTTTTGCATGCACAATTTATGCTTTACAATACTTTAGCATCAGAACAAATTACATGCTCACATATGAACATCAATTTGGGTTTCAAAATGATAGATTCAGTATGGCAAATTAGTAATCTAAACAAGGAAGCATTTTCCCTAATAACAAAGAAATGCATTTCAGGAAAGAATAAGCACCATTTACTATTGCCTATAACCTATCACTCTATTGCAATGTTTCTCAAATTTGGCAATTTGCTAGCTGGGAGTTCACATGCTTAAAGTTGCCAAGTTTGAAAAACACTGTGGTAAGAACTGGCAAGTGATAGCTAATGCTATGTTTCCACTTTGCATGGGCTAGTATTTTTTTCCCCACTGCATTTAGGGTGGGATAAAGGTTTCAGCATTGCAGTTCTTTCAAAATGATGTTCCTGAACCTGATTTGCTTCTGGCATTTTATCAAAGATACTAATCTGCCATTAGCCCTCCCCTTTCCTAAAGGGGAAATCACTAGAGGAAAGTTTGGAATAAACTTGAACAAACCAGTTCCTGCAAATGCTCAGCAACATTTCTCACTTATTTGTAGCTTGGATGCATCCCCAACCCACTTTGACCTGAAGTCACAATAATATTTAAAGTGAATGCAGTAGCCTGATTCTGGGTCCCAGTGTCACCATGGGGCAGATCTCAAATTCTTAAACTGTTGAGTTTAAAAGAAAGCAACAGGTCAAGGACTAAGCCAATAAACTGCTTTTAATTCATTAAAACTGTCAATTACCGGTTACTAAACCTGATGGCTAGATATGCTGATTCCAAGCTCTGAATAATTTTTTGAACTGGCAGGGAGCAAAAGAGGAGAGACCCATTGCCCTCATGTCTGGCTTGTTGATGTTCATCATTAGTGGGGCTGACTTCAAAGACACGGCGCAGTGGTTAGAATGCAGTATTGCAGGCTAATTCTGCTGACTGCTGATTGCCTGTGGTTCGGCAGTTCGATTCTCACTAGTTCAAAGTTGATTCAGCCTTCCAACCTTCTGAGGTCGGTAAAATGAAGATCCAGACTGCTGGGGGCAATATGCTGACTCTAAACTGCTTAGAGAGGGCTGCAAAGCACTGTGAAGTGGTATATAAGTCTAAGTGCTATTGCTATTCATAAAAAATGTCAGTGCAGATGAAGCATCCCTCCTTGAAGCATGAAAGCAACTGTGTCTTTTGGAAAGCTCATGCTTGCCCTGGCTATGTGTGTCTGATTTTGCACATACAAGCAGTGTTTATAATGATATCATGATGAATTCAGGGCAGTGTGGCTTTAAGTGTACAATCTGCATTATACATGGGTATTGAGAGGGAGGTGAGGAGGCAACTGACATCACATGCATCATTTGCACAAAATTCATCACATTGAAGTGATTTACAGATGGCTATGGCACCAACATGGTACCCCTTTTATGTTTATGAGAGTTAGCAGGGCCATCTATCCATATTTTAAAGATAAAGAGCAGTCTGGTATACAAAATAATTAGTAAATTTGCATGATCTTGTTTTTTTAAAGCCACCTAGGCCACCAGTTAGGGCTGCATCAGATGGAGCTGAATTCCATTGTTATCCATGTGTTGCATGAAGAGTATTTTTTACCTACCTGGAAAATGGGTGGATTTATCAATAGTCAAGATAGCTAAATCGAACCTCCAAATTCAAAGGCAATTCATCTCTGAATTTTGTAGCTGACAAACAAAAAGATTATGGTTTCCAAACCTTAATTCTGAGGGATCTGATGGCCTCTAAATGTGAAAAGCCAGATGGAAGGATTTTTGGTATATTTTGCTAAAAGTGTCTGTTTTTTCAGAGGCTTTTACCCTTGGAAGCTGAATCAGCCTATGTCATCATATGAAGTGGTGGGAAGTGCCCAGTACTAGATGTTGATGATATAAATTGTTAAAGAAAGCACTTGAGCTGCAATTTTTGGTGAATTCTTTACCGTTCCTAATAACCCATGTTAGTCCAAAGTTAAATAAAAGAATCAATATGACTATAAGGAAGCAATTACAGAAATAATCTCACACAAGAAAGCAAAAATGAAGAAGCCATATCACTGACCTCTTCAATAACATTGACAATTTAACTGACCAAAAGGGAAAATGCCCTAAGTGAAAGAACTGTGTTACTAAATTTAGTGCCCATCACATAGAATATATTGCAATTGTCATTACAGATACCCAGACCAGCTGGTTCCACTTCTTGTTGATATGAGGGAAGCTGTGGTGCAACTCACAAAAAAGCACCAGTTGGAGAAGGCTGTTGTATAGGATTTCAGTCTTATGGCCACTCCTGTGCAATGGCAGTGCACTGGAATTATCTTAAAAACTGGAAGTTTTTAAGAAGAGATTGAACAATCATTTGTCTGAAATGTTGTAGAGTTTCCTGCCTGAGCAAGTGAGCTGGACTACAAGACCTCCAAAGTCCCTTCCAACTCTGTTATTCAAGATAGCTATCATCCTTATGTGCCCTCAGACTGAAGGGCTTGCAATATGGGTGTTTTTTTCATATTTTACTGATTAACTTCAGAATTCAATCAGATTAGTTCTTATTTCAAAGGAGCTGTTGTGAAGCCAGTTTGGTGCGTTGCCTCTGAAGCTATGTTATTTGCTCCTAATCTTCTTTCTTGACCTACTGGGTTTCTCCTCAACTCCTGAAGTCAAGACACTCTAATGCCTTGATTTGATTCCTCAGCTGTTTTCTGATTGGCATAAGGGACTGTGCAGTTACTATGCAGTTACGCTGGACCTATTGTTTAGTTGGCTTTCTAGTGAGAGAACAAGGAACATGATGGGATACCAGTTCACAATTTTTTAGCCAACTGGAAGAAATGCTGCCCAACTCGAGAGAGCAATATCCATGCCTGAGATTCTGCTGGTCCTGACACTGTTAGGTTTTGAAGTCTTGACTTTTCCATCAGGGACTAGGGCCAGATGGACAGAGATGAGCTGTGAGATAGTTTATTAGGAGTCTCATTTCATTATAATATTATTTATCCTGTTATATTATGCATTTATGTATTGTCAGCATCCAGAGTCACTGAACTGAGGTGGGCAGCCATATAAAATTCAATAATAAATGGGAAGACCAAAATATTTGCAAGGTCCTGGGATGTAGTAAAAAATGCTGTTTACAATTATTAAAATTACAGTTGCTTAAAGTTCAGAGGTTGAAACTGGTCACAAGAAAACAACCTTGGTTAAACTGACTGGCTGGGGAATTCTGGGAGTTGGAGTTCACACATCTCAAAGTTGCTGAGGTTGGACACACTGGGTTCAAACATGCAAGATGTTATTGACCATGAGAGGAATTTAAGTTAGGGGCAACAAACTTGTCCAATGACTGGTATTCCTGGGCGCTTAGCCATGGCTGAGTTGAGTAATATTTTTGCCTTGCTCTGTTCAAGAAATGCATGCATCTAATTCATAGGACATCTGTCACTTAAGCAGTGGCTTAAAGACCCATCACTGCTGAGCATCCACACACAATGCATTTTTAGAATAGGTGTGATTGGGACATGTGCATTCTCTTAATCATCTAGTGAAGTGCGACCGCAGCAGGTAAAAGCTGGCCGGAGAGGGGGTGACGAGACAGCGAACCTGCATTCCTGCATTCCGGAATGGCTGCTACTAAAATGACTTTTCAAAACGAAGAAACCGCTTTATCTTTGGAAGGCTCAGATTTTTGTAAAAGTGTAAGTGCGCTCCTTGTAATGAATGGTTGTGCGGATCTGCTGTACGCGAATGGTTGTGTCTGTGTGTGTGTGAGAGAGAGAGAGGGAGGAAGGGAGGGAGGGAGAGAGAAAGAGAGAGAGAGAGAGAGAGAGAGAGAGAGAAGTGTATTCATGACTCATTGGCCCCAGGCAAGCCTTGAAATGAATCCCGGGAAAAGAGACATTTGTTTTGCCCTCGCCTTCGCAGCCACGGGGATCCCTGCTTCTTTCTTTCCCTCCCGCTCTCTCCACCCCTGCATCGACATTGGTGCTTGCAAATGTAGGCTTAAAGACAAGAGTCCGTCTTGACAGCCATCGCCCCAGCCTCCTTCCCTCCATGGCGGAGGGTGACTCACCCTCGGCACAAGACCTGTAAGTGGCTCCAACTTGAAGGAAGCAGTCCAGCTGTGGTCTTCCTGCAGCGGGGATTGGGTTTCTGCGGGCTGCGAGAATCGCCACCGAGCGGGCGAGGACTGCGCGGTTTGGACGGGAGAAGAAATTTCCCCCTCGCTCATCAGCACGACTAAGCGGTAGCAACAAGGTTTGTTGGGTTCAGCTCCTGGGCAGCAGGGTTTTTTTGTTTGTTTGTTTCTTTTTGCTAAGGTCTGCTTTGAAAAAAGGAGGGGCTGCTCCGGGATTAGCATGCCTCGACGTCTTGCAACTTCAGAGCAACTTTTCAGAACTTTGTATCTAAATTGAGACCATTTGAGTGGGGAAGTTCTGTCTGTCTGTCTCTCTCGCGCTCTCTCGCTCGCTCGCTCTCTCCCGACCCCCATCCCTTGCAAGCCAAGATGTGCATTTTAAATATGTATTGTTTGTGCCCGCGTGCAAAACGCAGTGCTAAAGAACACGGGCATGTCCGATTGTAAAGGGCGCCGGAGTTGCCAACTGAGAACAAGAGGCACACCCACCCTTAAGTTTTCTAGTGCTGGAGCAGGGAAAGAGCTAGAAAGATCATAGCGGGATAATGTGCTCTCGCTCTCTCTCAAACACACACAGACACACACACCCTTAGTAATTTAGAAATGAGACTCTTTGGATTGAAAATGTTAAAAAAGATGCACACTATTGAAACTGGCCTGAGGTGGAGGTTTTTTTAAAACTGAGTTTTGGAAGGAGTTGCAATCCAAAATGGTGCAATAAATTAGCTCCTGTCAAATATATTTCTCTTGAATTTAAGAATTAAGAACTTGCCGCTCAGTCTCTTGTATGTGGGCCTCTTATGGAGTCTGACCCAGTTCTGGGAGGGGGGTTGGCCAGGATGCATATCATCCCTCAAAAATTTCTTTGCAGTAACTTTCTGAGAAAGTTCAGTTTGCAGAAGAAAAATGAAACAATACTCAGTCTGGAATTTGGCTCTTATGTGATGTGTTGTGTGTAAATGAAGCTCATTCATCGAGTTTGGTCTTTTCTAGACCAACCTCTATTATTGAATGCAAAAATCAGTTCTCAGCATTTTGAACACTGTGGTGTGAATGACCTCCAAAACCAGTGTGCTACTATGTGGAAGCACATTGTGCACAGAACACACTTTAAAAAATGAAGGACAGACTCGAGTCTCAATCTGAATAGCTTGGAAGCGTAGTCCTAAATCCCACCTGTGGTGGGGTCCACACCCCTGCACCCATTTCTCCCATAGAAATGAATAGCTCTCATCCAGCTCTAGAAAAGTGCTACTGTATCTTTTGGGACACCTTGTTGAAGACAGAGAACTTCTGAAACCGAGTGGCTGTGGCAGGTGTGGCTGCAACATAATTTGTTTTGCCTTGCGAAGTTGTTTCTCAATTTCAAAAACGTTAAGATGTTGGTGGCTGGGGAATTCTGGGAGTGGAAGTTCTCACACCTTGACGTTGCCAAGATTGAGAAACACTACTTTATGCAAACCCACAGAAGAAGAAAAAAGTCTTATCCTCAGTCAGACCAATCCTCCCTCTAGCTCAGGTGTGTCCTATCTACAATTTTCTCTGAGATGGTTCCATCACAACTCATGTATTCCCTAACCATCATGGCTATGGTTGGTCTATGCTCATCTGCAGTAGTTCTCCAGGCACTCAAGCTGTGATCTGCTTGTATTTCTGGAATTCTGGATCTCTTGGACAAGCAAAGCTGGCTCTGTATGCAGAGACAGCTTGCATGCTCACTTCCACAAAGAGAGTGCTGTACCTGCATTAACTAAGTAACTTACATAACCTCTGGCTCATCCGCACGGCAATCAGAACACCTATTTATTTTCTGGGGTTGTAAGCAATGACTCCCCAAATATTTCTAATGCAAGGACTGTCAGATTTATGTTCTTTATACCTGTCATCTTAATAATCATGGCCACCTTTTGTTTTGATCCTTCGTCGTTCCATCTCTGCAGACAAGTCATTCCCAGTTTTAAAAACAACTGTATGCAATACTGAAACATGTGATACCAATTTATGCAATAAATATTGGCTTACTGGAAATGTTCCAGAGCTAGGCATTTGCAAAGCCTGCTTTATTCAGATGTTAGCTCAGAAATCCCATTCAACTGAATGGGATTGGCTTTCTGGTCAATAGAATTATAACAGCAGAAATTCCACAATGCCTACTCAGAAATGGGTCTGCTGTGAGGCTTACAGATAATTGTGTGAAGGAGTATAGCCTTATACAGTAGGCTCATTCATGTCACTGGATAAACTGAGATGTAATGCAACTGCATCAGTGTTTATTCAGAAGCAAGTCCTATGAATTTAATGGGGCTTATAACTAAGTAATTGGATATGATTGTGGCCTTACACAACAAATCTCGAGATTTATTATGATTACAGAAGCAGATCTAGTAGAAGAAACACTGATGGCATTTTTTAATAAAAACATTTGCATTCTGAATATTCATTGGGCACTGATAGTTCTGGTAATACTGCTGTTAGTTGAATTCCAATCTCAACATTTCAAACTATATAAATTCTGGATCAGAGAATGAAGAATGTGTGATCTTCCTGATTTACTCTATATTCTGTCATCCCTGATTGTTGGCCATGCTGGCTGGAGCTGCTGGACTAGGAGACCACGAACACACAGAAGACAAAAAATGTTCCATCTTCTTCCCTAGCTCCTGTTGGTAAAGGACCATAATTGGAACTGAATGAAAGCAGGAGGGCTCCCTCCATTCATAGGCACCTCTGTAAGCCAAGGCCTCATTCAATCTCCTCCTCCCCATTTGAACAGCGCAACAAGTTCTGAAATAATTCTTTAGTTAGACTTAGCATATCTAAGCTTAGAGAGGGCTGTAAAGCACCGTGAAGCGGTATATAAGTCTAAGTTCTATTGCTATTGCTATTGATGTGACATTTGAATGATTAAATGCCTATTTATAAAGACGTTTGAGTGCTGTGCAGTAAATATGTTTAGGATAATGCAGCCGATACAAACTAATCAAGATAAGCAGAGATTTCATCAGCCATATTTTAACCTAACATTTTCAGTTAAGCCAGCCCAGGTAATTTATGTCCATTGTGTCTTACAAGTTCAGATTATTTGAGTAAACTATGCTTAAATCACCTATTGATAAATATATTGTGAGAAAGTGTTACTATCTGATTATTAGAATATCATTCATACCTAACTCTTCTTCCTTCTCTTCTACCTTCTGAAGGCTATAGAGCCGGACACTCTGTGGCATTCTTCAACTAGTTCTTTACAGAAATTTGACCTGACAACTGCAAGCTCTCAGTTTGTGTTTAGTAAAGTATTTTATAGTAATAATCAGACTGTTTGGTTATATAAATATTGTATTTCTACTTCCTGTCTCATGTGGCTTGTAACTATTTTGAGCAAGTCAGCCAGAAGTCCCAATATATTTTTCTATTATAATACATATTAATGTGGATGGATACATCTGGTGAAGGCTTGAGTTGACAGGTAACATTATGTTACAACTATAATCTGTGATGGGGAACATTGACTCCTTCTCTGCTTTGCCCTATTGCCAGCAAAATATCAATGGAAAACCAGCCAACCAGAACTTAACATCTATAAAAAGTAATTATCCCAGTGTAATTATATGTAGAAGAGTGCACACAGTGCCTGTCAGGAATACCGTAAAAAGAAAGCTTTTTTTCTTGGATTCACCTTCTGCAACTAAAGAAATTTGCCCTATGCTGTACTGCTGCACAACTGTAATAGTTTCTATTAATGTACAGTATCGAGTACATGATTGTTTTTATGAGTAAGGATTTTTTTATGGGCTACTAGAATGCTCTCACTTTTCTAAGTTACAGCTGCTAGCAGAATTCAAGATCCTAGTAAAACATAGCATGGGTTCTTTTCAGCTGATCAGCCAGCTGGTTCAGCTCTGTGTTTGCAGCCTATCCATAAACCAACCTTTTCCTTTCGTTCCCCAGCTATCATTCCCCAGCTATTCTCCCTCTTTGAACTGCTTAAGTCAATGAAACAGACAGCAGACAGCTAAGTGAGCTAATTGTGCAGCCCTTAGACGTCAAGGAACCTGATAAAGGAAAGAATAAGAAATAGCAAAGGTAGTTTAATCATTTAATGGTAGGGATATAGTGGATGCTCCTTTTAAAACAAGTCATAGCAAATGGGTGTGTCAGACTAAATTCTTGGCCAAGTTATCTTAGATCACAAGAGGCCCTTCAGAACTCTTCAACCCTTCAGCTTCTAGGAACAGCAGGATTTTTCACATTTGTGGTTCACTCCATACAATAGGATTATTATCATCTCTGGGCAGTAAAGCTCCAGACCATCACATGCCAACAAAGAACATTCTCTTTGCTGGCCTCTAGTGGTCATCTGGGCTTTTGCAACAGAGATTTGGTAGCCAGACTTTTGGAGCACCAACTTCAGGAAGACCTGGAAGGTGCCATTCCATCAAGTGCTTTGACAAATTCATTTAAAAAAAAAAAGCTTAGCTAACTAGTTGTGGACAAATCCAATTTTTAAATTTGTTTTATTTTGATGATGTTGAAGCAATTAAAGGGCAGAAATCATTGCCGGTGGAGATTTAATCTTATTACCTACAGATCCACCAACTAAAAAGGCTTTGTGCCTAAAGCAGGACTAGAATTCAGTCTCCCGGTTTCTAACCTTGTGACTTATCCACTGCACCAAACTGCCTCTCTTGCCAGTAACCCCACTGCTATTTCAAATGCTGTCCTTTCTAGCAATTCAGCACAGGGTCTACAAATGAAATATCCCATTATGAACTCCTTGATCTTATTAAAAATTGCTGCTGAAGGGGTGCCACACAAGCTTTATTGTTCGTTTTTTGAAATGTATGTATGCCACCTATTCATATGGCTCCAGGCAGCTTAAAATGTGCTTCCATTAAAACAACTTTAAGAATTTATCCAGAATTACAACTACTGTACATTGGTTCAGTTAAATCTTCCTCCCCAAATGCTTTAGGAAAAAGGACAGATTCTACAGTCCTTTTAGTTTCCAAAAGGATTCAAGGGGTAGCCTCATAGATCAGGCTATTCTGTTTTGATTGCTACAAGGGGCTGCCCTTGAAGGCTAACCAGAAACTTCAATGGTAATGTAAGGGCAGTAATGGAGGGGCCTAGGTTTGTTCTTGTAACACCTTTGTTTACGAGCTGGTCTGACTTCCAGTTTCTTTCTGGGTGCAATTCAAAGTGTTGGTCATCACCTTTAAAGCCGTAGATGGCACAGGGCCAGGTTATCTGCAGAACCTTTTCCTAAGAACATCTATCAATCCTACCAGGTCATATATGATGGGCAACTTCCTTGTCCCTTCCCCTAAATATTGCCATCTAATGGGAGTTAGGAAGCATACCTTTTCTGTGGCAGCCCCTGCCCTATGGAACACTCTTCCCAAAGTTTGGCAATGCTCTACCTTCCCATCCTTCCTTAAAGTTTTGGAGATCTGGCCTTTCTCCCAAGTCACTAGGTGACTGCACATTAGAAGTATGACTTGGCGCCAGGTTTTTGTTTTTAATGAGTTGGTTTTACAATGTTAATATGGCTCTTATGTTGTTTTAACTTTTAATTGGGTGCTGCCCAGAGTTTAGTTATAAGATTGGTGTCTCTATAAGTATTTTAAACAAACAAATAAATAAATATCCCCAAATGAAAAGGCTGCTACTGACAGTGCCTTTCTTCAGGTGGTTCCTCCCCCATTTCTCTTGAGATGGACATTTATCAAATTCTCTCCCGGGTATGCCAGTTGAACAGGCCTCTGGAGAAGATTGTCCTGAGAGTAACAATCTACCTTCACATTTCTTGCGAGCTGTATTTACAGTATTTTGGCATTTAATTTTGGGATGATGTAGTTGAATAACTGATAAAGATGGCTTCTTTGATATCCAGGGCAGGGTGGGTTGCTAAATGTTTTTGGTATGGCACTTTCATAAAGAAAATTCAGGTTCTCTGGCTGGAGGGCTAATTTAATGTTCTCTCAGTAAAGTGTGGTAAAAATTATTTCAGTCACTCCTTAAAAGTAGTTTATCAAATATGGCAACATTCCAGTGTTCACTACAACACCTTTTCTTGTGTAGTGAATTAGATTGGACAGAAGGTTGACAAATGTTTCTTCTGGAACTGTTCTTCTAACTTTTCTGACAGTGGGAAATAGTTCAAAATATATTATTCAAAAACTCAATTCTTATTCCAAACAAAGAGATCAACATAAAAGATTAAAATATATTCAGACAGGTTGGTTAGGCTTAGCTTGGAAAGCAGGCCTGTATCATCAGGTAGTCATTTAATGACTGCCTCGTACAGCAATGGTATTGGTTACCCCAATTACAACAGTGATTTTAAAAAAAGTAACTTTGTGACCAATTCTCACATTGGCAAACCTTTGCAGGTCTGGAAAATAAAGGAGAGCTAAAGTATAATCCGAAGCAGGGTCACTGTTTCACTTAGCTGCCATTGTGTTTAACAACTGAGTTGTTGGTCTCAATACTGTTTGCTAAATGAGGACAACGTGAATTATTCCCTAGGATGAATAAGGACCATGAGCTATTGAATTGAGAGCTTATTGTTCCTTAACTTCTAAGGCTATGGGTGACCTTGTACATCAAGAGTAGCACTTTCGTTTAAAAAAATGTTGCACAGAAACAAAGGGCACCAACAAGCTCCCAAGTCCAACCTGGTATTCCGATTGATGGACTGGGACTTTCACTCCCCAAATTCCGAGCATTATGGCCACGAACAGAAGGAGTGATAGCTGGAGTAACACTGCCAGTCAGCAAATACTACATTCAATCCTGTACCATCACCACCCCAATCTGCAAATATTAACTCTGCTGGCTTTGTAGGTATGGTTGAGTTCCTGCATCTCTGTCCCATTTAATTTTGGTGCATTCAATCATATATTAACAATGCAGTCATTGTTAATATAAAGTCAACAAGTGAAAGCCTCGCATCCATATGACTTTCTGAAATGTCATTTGGCCTCTTCATTTGATTTGGCTGGAAGAAGCAACAGCTTCAGCAAGACGAACTATTTTGATATATTATTCCAGCTCCCAGAGAGTAGTAAATAGGGGACCCAACAGATTAATGTCTGCAAGTGTTTTATACTATTCAGAGAGGCCTATGTTGTCCACAATTGTCTCTCTTATGCATTGCATATCACTAAATTAGTTGCCACAAACTCTTGCTGGTCATATTATTCAATATGTTTCTAGTTGGAGAAGCTTTGAATTAAAGATGTAAACCTTCTGGTCTTGCCTGAAAACCACGCTGGACTTTTGAGTGAAATGCCACAGGCTACACTCCTCAAACTAACGACTGACACCAAAGATTATTAGATTAAATTTCATTTTATTTCATATCACCATAACAATATTTTAAATATAGTTAATACAATCCCTCTTCTGTCATAGATTTAATCATTTCTTCCTTCTAATTAAAAATAAAAGAGATCCTGGCTTGGGGGAAAGAAAGAAATTTAGGAGCTTCTGAAACATAATTAAGTAGTAGAATCCTGCTCCAATCTTGAGGTGAAATGACTCAGGAACATGTTGAGGGTTGCCTTGGGGAATAAAGGCAGTCCTCAACTTATGACAGGTTGCTTGGCATCCATTTGGATTTATAACAGACCACCCCAGGGCTACTTACGACCCAAATTTGAAATACTATTGCCCTCCACCCGCAGTCATGTGATCATATTTTGGGTTCTTGGCACAGTTCACATTTACAGCCATTTACAACATCCTGTGGTCACATGACTGCAATTCACAACGTTTTTGTGCTGGAAACAGGCATTTACTTCTGGTTTTCGGCAAACCCCCCCCCCTTCCATTGCAGTCAATGGATACATGGCAGCATTGGCTTAACAACCACTACAAAGAAAGTCATAAAATCAGACACATTCACATGGTGACCTGATTAACAAGAAGGTTCAATTGCAGGCAAAAATCGAGGGCTACCAGTTCAAAGCCCAGTTGATCAGCTCTCTCGACTTCCCTCACTATTCCTATTTCCCACAGGTGTGTATGCCTTGAGAGAAAACTGGATGGGTCACAGCCATCCAGAATTTTATTTTTTTAAGAAAGCCTATGGGGCTCAGTGCTTGACTGTATGGACAGCTGGCACTTTGCTTTGCAGCATGCTTCCTGCTTTTATATCTGCTGTGGTTTAATGTAAAACATTCTGAAATCCCTTGAGGTTTGACTATGTTATCAGGCTGGAGGTCCTGGGGGCTAAGGAGATTTTGCAATCATTCCCTTACTGTCGTTAATATCATCTTCTCTTGTTCTGAGTGCCTTTTTATAGTTATTTTTTAAATTGTGACTTTTATATATATATATATTTTAATTGTTATACGCCACCCAGAGTCACTTTCATATGAGATGGGCAACTATACAAACTTGATTGATAAATAGATGATAGATCAGGGCTGCCAAACTCCCAGTCCATGCGCTGGATGCATCACACGCTGGCCATGCCCATGCCCTGTTTAGCAAAGGTGAAAAAAGTCCTGATATGTCATGTGACCGTGCCATGATGACATGAGTTTGACACCTCTGTGCTAGAACAACAGGACAGATAGATATAGAGATAGCTATAGAGATAGATAGAAAGATAGATAATGGATGGATGGATGGATGGATGGAGGTAGGTAGGTAGGTAGGTAGGTAGGTAGATATAGACAGACAGAACTATTGCCCTCCATTTGAGGGACCATTGCAGGGCTGGTACAACGTTCTAAAGAAAGAATAGCAGTGGTGGCTCAGGATGTTCTTTTGGAGACCCTGGCAGGTTGTGTTGCCCTGAAGCTGCCAAAACTTGGCTGCAATTGCAGGTAACTGCAAAAAGGCAGTAGAGAGTTCTCTTATACAGTATTGGAGTCTTCTGTATCTCTGCTGCCATCTAGTGGTTGCTTCTAATTAATGGTCACAGAGTTTGCCCACTGCAGTTGTCTGAGCTTCTGCCGGCTGCTTCAGGCTATCTACCATCCTTTTGTGGGCAACTGCCTAGAAATGTCCATGGCTGTGGGCTATTCATGCAGCAGACTATGGCCTGCTTTACTTTTTGAAAAGATTGAAGGCCATGCTGGAGCCTTTCTGTTGTGAGCTCAGAGGCAAATGTCACCCTGGCTTTGACTGGATGCCATTGACAACAAGAGGCACCTGTTTGTGAACTGTAGAAGTAGGGGCAGAGGTGTCCCCATGGTCAAAAAAAAATCAAGATGGCAGCCACAATAGTGCTCCCCTCTTTTTTATGTGGCCACTATCTTAATTTTTTTAACCATGCCCTGCAGACTCTTCTGAGTAAGTCATACTAAAAGATAAACACTTAACTCTCCACTCCTCGAATTCTAAGCACCAGGTAAGTTTCCAACAAGCGCTGGAAAGTACAGTGGACTGGATTGCTATAGAAATTGTAGTGGATCCATATTTAATGTATTGAAACATCCTTAAGTCTCTTTATAGTCAGGTGTATGGAATGTCATACCTATAAATGAATGAACATGGAATTGAGGATTGTCTCCATTGATTATGGACATTTCTGCAGGTTCAACAGTTTGATTCAGTGCCTTCTACCAGCAAAAATCCAAAACATGGTTTTAAATTGCTTTAACTTCTATTTAATTGTCCATATTTCCTGTTCCCAACAGCCCTGTATTTCCTGTTCCTAATATCAGCCAAATGCAGAAGGTCCTAAGATACAAAAAAAAATAAGTACAGCAAATGTTTGTACAGAATTTTGGGAAAGACAAGGTCTGAAAATGTGCCATTCCTATAGGACAGGAAATAGGTGGTTCATTTTTCAGTTAACAGAACTGTTTTCACTATGGTAAGGGAGCTCATTCCAATCATTAAAGTTCAGCATTTATGAGAATAAATCCTGGAGCTCTGAACGGAAACATCAGCTTTTCATATTTACTTCAGAGCAAATAATTGTGCCAACACTGTACAATAGTACTGGCATAGTATGAGGCTTAATGCCATATCAACAGTTTTATCCTTATACCTTGGTGTTGCTAACATAAGTTGGCAGCTGCATTTCCAGGGGTGTGTTTGCCAGCTGAAGAATACAGACTACTTACTTTAATCAGGTGGTTACATTTAACATATCACTGGAAGTTGAGTGGTTTGGGATTACAGAAAATATAATTTGAAGTCAAGATTTGCTATAGTTTAGGAACTATTTTCCATAGAAGTTATTCTAGATATTGTATAAATTGTAATCTAAGAATTTGACACATACATATTGGTCAATGGGTCTTATTAGGTTATGTGAATTCAACCCAGGTCTCAAGGAGATTTTAAAGAGATCTTTAAATTGGAGAGTTTAAGAAGTGATGCTAGGATTTTCAGCCTGCAATAGTCTGTACTGCTTTATATCACTATAGTACTTTGTTCAACTATAAAATTGTAAAATTACCAGCTTTGTTTTCTCACTATCCCAATCTCAAAAACTAATATTTATTTCACTCAAACTGAGGCCAAATATTGGAGAAACTAAACAGCTAAATAAACTCGATTAAGAAAAGAGATGTGGGAACAAGGACTTGCAGATATTAAGTCAAGAAAGCAGTGCCAATATTTTAAAAAGTGACCTGTTAACAAATCTGAGTAATAAACTCAAGCAGTTCTGGTGCAGATTATTGATTTAAGATGAAAGGTTTTAAGTAAATACGTACAAACCTGGCATGTATTTACATCAGCAGTTTATTTGCATAGACCTGAATTTAAGATTTCTGGGGGAATTTTTTTGTTTATTCACATTTTGACTATTCCTTGAGATTGATTATCTTTTAGTGCATGTTTTGTTTCATTTAAAGTACTAGATGTTTTCAATGTTCTTCATAATGCATCTCTTACAGTCTTTGTCCTTATAGTCTTTGTGTAAAGATGTTTGTTGGAATGAATGAAATATCCAAACAGTATCATAGTCTGTTCTTGAAGAATTTCATTTCACTTTTCTAGGGTCATGTGATTACCATTTGTAACCTTCCCAGTTAGCTTCCAACATGCAAAGTCAATGGGGAACCCAGATTCACCTAACAACCCCAGTCAAAAATATAATAAAATCAAGCCCCACCCACTTAACGACTGCATCACTTAGCCACAAAAATTTCAGTCCCAGTTGTGCTCTTAAGTTGAGCACTACCTGTATTATGCAGGTAAGGAAGAAGTTACAATGGGTGTTGCAGTTCTGTAGTTATAGAGGTTATTTGATGGTAGAGAAATTGTACTAACTGGAGAGAGTACATATTCCATCAAATATGAAAAAAGCCATTAAAAAGATATCAATTACAGACTCAGCAAATAAGCCTCTGAAGATCAATTTATTGCCACTCCATCTTCAATTCAGATACATCATATATGTATTTACTTTTGTATGTTGTCTTGGAAGTGCTTTGCTCTGATAGGCAGTAAGAAATATTTTAAGTAGATCATTTAATTAATTTTTGGAAACCTATGGAGATTGCTTGTCCATGACTCTTGTTTTCCAAAAGAAAGAGCCTCCTTCAAGAATGGACTTGAGTGCCATCCAGTGTTTTCTTGAGCATTTACTGCCCATTCACAATTGCATGTGCTCCTTTCAAGCCATTTTTCTTTCCTTGCCTCCTTCCCTGGATTATCACTTTATACTTTTTGGAGCCAGATTAGACATAATGGACTACTGTTTTCTTACAGACCATCAGGTGCTTCAAGAAGCATCTTCTTTTATGAGCACAAGCAAGGCTTTTGTCCAGACTGAGTACAAATTGTGGTCATTCAGGAAACACTTTTTTTCACAACATGACTCAGTCCATACAATCAAAGGCTATCACCATCTCCATGCCCATAACTCAGTACTTCTCACTTGGCAACATGGCTAGCTGGAATTGAAGTCTACTTGTCTTAAATTTGCCAAGGTTGAGAAACACTCAACCAGTGGAACAATCAGCCAGTGGAACAGCTTGCTTTTGGACGTTGTGGGAGCTTCATCACTTCAGACTTTCAAGAAAAGATTGGACTGCCATCTGTCAGAAATGGTGTTTCCTGTTTCAGATGACCTACAAGGTCCCTTCCAACTCTGTTAATCTAAACATTACCATAACCAATGAAGGGGTAATAAAATAGTGGTTATTGTTCCCTCTTTCCAAGTGGAAAGCCCATAGCTGTAGACCAGACTGGACATTTGAAGGACCATCTTGGAAGATGGGAATAATAACACTTCCCTATTATAGTCAAAAAAATTACATGGATATCTCACATCACCAGAAAGGATACTTTATCTTTAGTTCGATCATCCTCATAGTTCTGCAAAAACAGTTCAGGATGGGAGGGAAGAACATCCTGGGAATTATAATGTGGAGCAAAGACTATTATTAGGAGCCAGGAAGTTACTGGGAATATTAAATGTAAGAGTAGTATGCAATTTACAGTGTCCATATTTAAAGTGGCCACTTGGGAGCCAAACTCAAAATACCACTGACTGTTTAAAATGGAATGGTTAATGCTTCATGTTCTGCTACCTTCGTGCCTTTTACCTTTGTAATAATCCTTCTCCTGAGGCTGTTTATATTTGCTTCTCTTCCTCTGTATTCAGGTTGTTCTTAATTGCAACCTTGTAATAAATACATTTTCTATGGATAAAAAAGTGCTGATACATACAGGGTGCTAATATTAGATTCAGGTTTATTTGATGGAATGATTCACAATATAAACATAAATCTTAAATTGAGTGTATATCCAGCTTTAAAGCATCCTGGGTTTTACATAGCATCATTTTGTTGATTCATCAGCAAAAAAGAAGAAATGCGAAAAAGAAATAAATGAATTGGCATTCAATAGTATATATATTCAGTGTGGAAATAATTGCTATAATTTAAATTAAGATACTACAACTAAGAGCTGGCTTGTTATTTCTCTGGAAAGCATCTGCTCTAGGCAAAAGGCTAGGCACAATTATCAGATAAAGGAGGATATTTGTAGCTCAGGGTTGAAATGAGCGGACCACCCACAAATATCAGAAGAAACGTGTTCATGTTTTGAGATAATCAGAAAAGGCCCTTCTCTTTTTTCTTAGCTTACATGAGTGCATTTATTAACGACAGCTGAGAAAAGTCCCCTTGCTATAGAATAAGAGATGACTAGCACCTTACTTGTATTCTACTATTTGGCAAAGTAAATCCAGTGTATCCACTGGAACCCATCTCTGGGGTCACATATAAAATCAACTCAAATCACTATAATTTTGTCATATTTAACACAAAAATGCCAAGATTTCATGAGATCCAAACTTTATTATTGCATAGACATTTTTAAATTCCTTTTTACAAATAGAATACAGTATTTTTAATAGTGATTGATATAGTATTAACTTTCTCAGGACATTTAGATATTGTATTGTTATATTTTAAATCTTTGCTATTTAATGTATCCCATCCTTACAGCCTTTTGAAAGTGAAGCATTCAAGAATATCTGAATTAAACAAAAATCAATAAGCTATTTGGTATAAAACAATACAGAATGAATAGAGAAGAACAGATGAAGCATCAGCAAATAGACAAGATACATTAAGACTTTTCTCCATAATCCGTGCTTTATTTTGAGTTAATTTCCATATTCTCCAAGAACTCAATTTCCACTCATAACTCCCTGATAGTTGAGATGGTTTTATAGATTAAAAATATCTATAAATTTCTTCCTCGCCAAATTCTTCTGGAGTGGTAGCTTCAATTTATGCTCCTATTCACCAGAAATGAAAAGTGGAGACAAAAATAATGAGATTACTCAAAAAGGAACTTAACATACATTAAGAAAGGACAGAATTTATTGACATTGCATAATATGTTCTCATTGCAGCATTTAATTCTTGTATAATTTAAAATGTGCTTAATAGAACAGAAGAACATACTAATACTTTCCTCCCTTTTTCATCTACCTACTTGTGCTTTGCCAAATTTACTTTGATGTGTTTGTATATATTCGTATGACATGCAGGAAGACAAGAAGCATGCTTAAAAATAGTTGATTATTGGGGGCAGATAGCTTGATATTTTATTTCCAACAAGGTAATGTTGTTTTCCTTTATCAAAAGGTTTTGACTTTAAAACCAAAGAAGATTTTAACTGATGAAGCTGCTTTTTCTTTCTTTAACACAGATCTTAATCATATTTCTAGATACTTTGTAATTATAATTTGTGCATACATATTTTATTTGGGGCACTGTTTTTACTGGAAAGATCAGATAATTATATAAATTATAAAATGATAAATCTAGGCACTAAATAATAAATGCCTTCATGGCTGGCAGACTTCCAGAGGCTCAAGAAAATTATTTCTGATTCCAGCTTGGAGCTGCAAAGATAAAAAGCAACATATTCAGCTGGGGAATGGCCTTCATCTTTGTGGGTCAAAAGTTGGACAGGTCTGATCTAAAGTAATGGCATTAGCTGTGCTGATCACAGGCCATGTTGCCCCTGGAAAAAATAGCTGCTTTGATTTAAATAGGGCTCTTGCCAGAAGTAGGAGATGCCTAAGACACATGCTGTAAAACTGAAATTATGCAATTGTACAACCTACCTATAAGGAAATAATAAAACATATATAGCCTACATCTCCTTGTCCTTTTGACAACAGAAGAACTTCTGTGTGATTGTATTATTCACCCTGGCTAAAAAAGCTGCCAGCAGTAAAATTCCAAGGCATCCATAAAAGCTGCTTTTCCAGTATTTCTGGATTTTATTTTTTTAAATAGCAGGTTGCACAAGATATTTTTAAAAATTTGGGCTGCAGAATTAATTCTCTTTCACCATTTGTCCTGCTTCAGATCAAATGGATTCCAGAAATATCCTAGCTCAGTGATTCTCAACCTTTTCTTCACCATGGACCCCATTTAAATATCTTTTGTGGCTGGTTATCAAGGCCATGGACCTCCAAGACTTAACTCAAGATTTAAACCATAACATTTCTTCAAGCCTTCATGCACCCTCTGTGATTATATCACACATGCCCAGTGGTCCATGGACTACAGGATGAGAACCACTGTCCTAGCTAAAACACATACACTGGTTTTGCTCACCCAAAATAAGAAGAATCAAATGTATATGTTACCTTCTGTGTAAGGGGAAAGTCATTTTAGAGCAGAACCATTGCATTAAAGATCTGCAGTCTGCTTGTCCACTGTACATACATAAGGCTTTTGAATAGTGAGAAAAATATATCATGAGCCAATATTGCTCCAGTATTTCAATTGGCTTTTCATATACATTTTTAAATTCATTTCTTGCCTTTATAACATATCAATCTTTTTTAAACAGAAAAAAAGAATCACTTTTAAAAATACAATAATGAAAAATGACTTCAAAGGCAGGACATCTCCAATGTTAAAAAGCTGACAAAACACAGACCTGATAAAACTGTCCCCAAGAGAATGATATATGCTTGGTTCAGAAGTTAATTTGGGAATACACCATAGAGAAAAATCTGGGGAAACAGTAGTTAAGGTCAACAAAGAGCTGTTAGTTTTTCCTTTATGTGTAACAATTACTCTGGCAGAAGCTCAAAAAGAGTTTTATTTCAAAATGAAACCATAATAACAAGCCCTTGTTACAAGGCTTGTTGTACAAAAATCTATATCAACAAGTAAATGCAAAGGAAAAAAGCTTAATTGTGTCTTCTTTTGAATGTAGAACTATATCTATAATTGATGTTCCAGACAATTCCATCTTATACTTAACTGTTTCTCCAATGTAGGGAAAAGATAGATTCCATTCAGAAGTTCAGAACTGAAAATTAAAGCTGTGTCTAAAAGAATCTTTATCTGTTCATCTAGATCAGTGTTTCTCAACTTGGCCACTTGAAGATGTGTGGACTACCAGAATTTCCCAGCCAGCATGAGAAACACTGATCTAGATATTAGCCCCCTCAAGTAGCTTATCTCTACTGAAACTCTCATGTCTGTAACTTTAACTGGGTCAAACAGTGGGGGTCTATTCATTCTTGTAAACCAAAAATTCAACAATTTGAAGCTTCAAATGAGCCAGCTTACAGAATCCAATGAGAGTTCCATGGAATGGAAATTTGGTAAATGTGTGGTTGCTTCAGTGCTGCCAGGCTGCCATGCCATTGCCCAGAGGTTCAGTAGACCAGTGCCACCCCAGCCCTTCAGAGGCCAGATAGACTGGTCCTTTGATTGGTTGCAGGGGGCAGTCAGCCACAGTCAAGCCAGAAGGAAATTAGAAGTTGCTTTTTTGTTCTGAGAAATACCTAGAATAGCAGCAATAAACGTTATCAACTGCTTTCTACAGATTCTAGTTATAAATAGATTACTTTCATTTTTCCTTTTCTAAAACAAAGATTAGAAAGAAAAAAAGGGAAACCCATATACTCTTTCTCTTTTCTTTCTTTTCTTTTTTCCTTTCTTTCTTTCTTTCTTTCTTTTTTTTCTTCCTTTCTCTCTCTCTCTCTTTCTTTCTCTTTCACATCTTTAAATACTTCTCACTCTCTTAGTTTAAGGTTTCAGTAGATTTGGTGCCTGAGTAGGCGTTTCCTTTTTCATCTCCTTGTATTGTTTCCTTAACTTCCATTTTTCAGACCTCAGAGACACAAAGTTGGTCATAAGCATGCCTTTCGACTGATGGATTTGTGGCTGGTTCTATAGCAACAAACAAAAGCATGAGTCAGAAACTGGCAAGGAGCTATAAACACATTTTTTCCCCCTGACATTGCCCAGAGTTTGCTTAATTTCTAAGAGGCGCTATTACTATATAACAGTCAGTTAAGTGAGGTCTGTTCACACTTTTGAATTATGGATCTGTTTCAGAAAATAGCGCTGTCCCTGGTAATAGATATAGTTGCATTCACAGAAGCTTAGATGATCATCCATTTATTAGTCCTCAAAAATGTTGAAAAACGCTATGCTGCTTTTGCTAGTAGATGAAGCCCTTATTGGAACTGGGCAGTGCCCTGGACTCAATCTCTAAAATAAATCTAAAGAACATGCAGTCTGCCAAACAGTCTGCTGATTTTTTTTTTAACCAATAAAATTACTACCACTGTTGCCACCAGCCCAAAAGATGCGCTGCTGAGCAGTTCCAATGCCTCACCGCTACTGCTGACTCCAGAACTGCTGGATGCCAAGTAGCAGTTTGGTGTGCCTAGTGTTCCTTTTCGGCTCAGGAGTTTTAATTTATCAATGTGGCCTTTTTCCCCTCTATAAGTTGTGCAGGTCTGCTGTAGAAGGTGATTCAGAGCAGATAGGAATGGAAACATAACGCTCATTTGAAATACCTCAAGGTGGTTCCTAGTAATCTCAGGGAAAAGGCATAGCTGTGTTCCCATCCCTGTATTTTCCAGAATACTTTTGGACAATCAGATCTCAGCCCCCGCAAGGCCCTAAATACCCCTCTTGGTGTGCATTCCAACCTTGGGAATAAGCTGAGTCTACTGCATTTTTCTATCCTACAGTTATTAAAAACGTGAGGTTAGACCCTGTGAATTATTGTGTTAACGCCATTCAGAATTTTGCACATAAACCTGGTTGCAAGTTTCTGGATTTGATAGGACAGGGAAATAGGACTAAGCATGTACTACATTTGGAAACAGAATGCAAAAAAGGTTTCAGGCTCATAGGAAGCATTTTAATCAGTCTTTGAGTATGCATGTCAGGGAATACGAGTGCCCTGGATTCAATTTCTACAAGGTCTCTGCTTGTCTAAAACAAGAAGACTAAGCAGGTCACATTCTGGATGTAGCTGCTCCAGTTTTCTCTGCAGTTAAAAACCTTATCACTGGAACTCTCTGTACAAGGAAGCTTATATAGTTATTTGTCATTTGTCTTTTCATTAATTTCAATGACTTATTTTTATCTCTGGCATTTGGAATAAACTTTGTCATACCGTGATACAAATTCTTGTTTGTTATTGATTTCTGGTTCTTTGTCAAGAAGAGTCTTTACAGTAGAATTTTCTTTCTACCGTATTTCTCAGAAAATAAGACTGGGTCTTATTTTCTTCCCCCCCCCAAAAAAAAACGGCTAGGCCCTTTTTTTCAGGGGTGTCCTAATTTTCCCTTCACACATGCCAAGCCTCCACCCCACCCCCAGGGCAGCGACATCTCTTCACTAACCTGCTTTCCAGGTCCATTCTTGCTGCGCGTGCAATAAGCCTGTGGGACTATGGTAAAAAACCCCCACCATAGTTCAGACCT
>JANHFL010004027.1:214881-226422 GCA_032468155.1 Oxyrhabdium leporinum | reverse complement strand
TTCACCCATGCCAAGCCTCCACCCCACCCCCAGGGCAGCGACATCTCTTCACTAACCTGCTTTCCAGGTCCATTCTCGCTGTGCGTGCAATAAGCCTGTGGGACTATGGTAAAAAACCCCCACCATAGTTCAGACCTCCCAACTTCTCATGAACAAAAAAAAAATCTCGCGAGTAACTTACCGTAGTCCCACAAAACTTTTGCACGCGCAGAGGAGAATGGACCTAGAAAGCAGGTTAGTGAAGGGATGTGGCTACCCTGGGGTGGGGTGGAGCTGGGGGCTTGGCATGGGTGCTCTGGCTGAAGCGTCTTTAGGTAACCTGGTGCTGAGCGCATGGGGCAGCTCTGCACACCCTACCTTGCTTCGCCCTCCACCTCCTCGCTTCGTTCTTCGCAACACGAATTGCAGGCGTACTCACCTAGTGGCGGTGGCACCTGCTGGGCGGCTGCTGACCCCTTTTTTGCGGCCGCTTGCTGCCACTTGCATGCATTGCCCCGGCCTCCAGTAGCCTGCCGAAAGATATCTGCAGCCTTTAACAGAGACTCTATTATCGGCTGCTCATCTGGAGCTCAGCACGGACTGAGGGAAGGATGGCAGGTAGGAAAGTCCCCCCTCCCCATTTTCTTCCGCCAAAAAGCCTCCATTCTGGAACTTCAGCGTTTGGAATGGAGGCTTTTTGGCGAACACTTCCCTAAGGGGCCAGTGGGCTGCGGCTGCAGTCGGATAGTTCCCCTCCCATGCCCACCCCCACCAACCAGGGCTTATTTTCAGGGTAGGGGCAAAATTAGGCCCACTCCCAAAAAAGTAGGGTTGGGTTTATTAATGGGGTGGGTTGTGTTTTGTGAGAAACACGATGTATATGCAGTTTAGGTATTTATTTGGATTTTTCATTATTTGCCAATTGGAGAATTTTACTATGAAGTAGATGGGATTTATTGAGATAGACTTAAAATAATAATTTAAAAAATCTATAGTAAAACCAACAGCACGATGAAAAAGTTCTCCCTACTAATCGAAATGTCATGATAGATCACGTTGAATTAAAAAAAAATTCTAATCATAGCTCCATCCCTATTTTTGAGGGTCAGAGGGCTTAGCTCAGGGGTGTCAAACTCGCAGCGTCATGTCGTCACGTGGCAGATCGCAGCTTTTTTTCCCTTTGTTAAACTGGGACTGGGCGTGGCCAGTGTGTGATACATCTGGCCTGCGGGCCACAAGTTTGACACCCCTGGCTTAGCTGGTCTGTAACCCTATGTTATAACAATAACAAATACTAACACCTGCTTACAGCTCCCACTCAATAGCTCTGTCTCAGTGTTTCCATCCTTATGGTTCCCATTCATTTTTAGTCCTATGCCCTTCTTCTTCCAAGTGCAACATTTACTTGGTGAGTTGCAGATGAATGTCTAATGATGGTTGTACCTGATAGGAAACCCTGAGTCAGTGCTGCCAGCTGTTCACATTCTTTCCACTTCCACCCAACAAAGACAAGCAACGTATCTGATCCTTAGGTCTGGATCATTGGCAGCAAGCAATGAACATTTCGAACCCCACCAACTTTGGTATTTGGGCTCTCTCTTCAAATTTAAGTGCCTCTGGTGGCCACCAACAGTTGCTGTTCCTAAGCTCACTTATTCCTAGATATATTTTCGAATCGTGTATTTTGACGTGGGAGAGGAATGCATCAGTTTTGATTTTGCTTGCTTACTTGGTAAATGTGGAGTAAGAAAAAAAAATGAAGTAACAAAGGGATGGTTCTCTTAGTGCTGGATTAATTGGGATTGACTGATCCACCCACCAGTTGACTGCCATATTTTCCTTGTATTTATTTACAAATTTGGTGCCATTAGTCTCTAACCTTTCCAAGCCATTTTCCTTAGAAACAGTGCAGAAGCTTCAGGATTTATTAAAAAAAAAAACAAGTATAAGGAATAGAACCATTTCAAATTGATAACTTTAACCAAGTTCTACCCCTGCCAGTTTCTGATTTACCAAAGCAAAATATAGAAATGTTTCTGATTTACCAAAGCAAAATATAGAAATGTTAGATGTACAGTAATTAAGTCCTTTACCATTTCTGAACCCACAGAACAAAAAGCTGAATACATAAGCATGTTTCTTTCCAATCCGAAAAATGTTTCACCTGTTCCTGCTATTAAACAGTTTACAGTAGTTTTGGCCAGTGGTGGGATTCAACATTTTTACCACCGGTTCTGTGGGTGTGGCTTGGTGGGCGTGGCTTATTGGTCATGTGACTGGCTCAAACGGCTGAATCCCACCACTGGTTTTGGCCTATCCCAAACATGTGCTGCAAAAATCTGGAGAACTACTGAATTGCTGTTGTTGCTTTTGCAACTCAGATATAGTTGCACTACTAACCGTAGCACTATCAAAATTGTCCACTTAGCAGTGATCAAAGCTCCTGGATTATATTTTTTTAAAAAAATCAAAGCAAGTGCTTTTGTGAACACCTCATACCAATCTACATTCATTGGCAAGTGGCCTATTTTAATTCTTGCTGATGAGAAATTGTCTGGGCAGAGCCAAGTCAAAGATTTACTAGTTTTCATAGCTTTGTTTTCTAACTGGCATTATTACTAAATTCTTGCCTAAGTTAGAGCAAGTTCTTTGCTTAAAGGAGCTCCTGGCAAAATGCCATCTGGTTTCTTTCACCCTTCTCTTTCTCCCATCTTCACAGGTGTGTAATTATTTGGAAGCAACCCTGCTAGTATGTAAGTAGAGCAGCCACTACAGGAAATTAACATTGATGGCCAGGGAATGGGCAAAACCATGTGCTTTATCCTGAGCCTCCTAATATAGTACATGTTCAGGTGCAACAAGGGATATTGTCCCATAACCGTTCCAAAGCTACACTGAACAGCTGCTGTAGATAAAATAAAAGGAGATATCCTGTTGTCCACCTTAATCACCAAAATATCTTGAAGTATCCGAAGAAAGAAGCAGGCAGCTAGGAAGCCAATACAGTACTTAAAATTCCTTACAATGCCTTGTAGTCCCAGAGCACTGTAGGAAAAATTAACTAGTGACTGCAAGCTGAGCCACCTACCACAAAAAAGTCCAATAGAAGTGCCAGAATACTGTCAATTGCTCTCTCCAGAACAAGCTTGCACAGCTTCTGAGTTACCTTTTATGTATGGCAGCCAACCAGATGTTCTTGAGTATCTGCCTCCACACATTTTTGCAGTTTTAAACAAGAACCAGATTGGGCTCCACAACTCTGATTGCACCAACCATTGTTGACAGACTGTTTTTTTTTCTCAGTCGGATCTCAGACTGAGCAAACCTGCTGTAGAAGGTTTCCACATTTAATTAAAGTTGTCGGAGGCAACTTCAACAAGGCTATGCTTTCTCCACCTGCTTCTGACAATAGACACATGTGCACTGTCACCACTGTTCTGCCTTTAAGAGCAACTTTTAGGCGCAGGCAATTCATAGTCTAAGACTTTTCTGACATGGATCTTCAGCTTTTCATGATAAGGCCCACTTTTCTTGCCAAATTCTTTCCTCAATACATCCAAATGGGAAAAGCTGTTGGGGGTAGCTTTGAACACTTCTGCTTGCATAATGTTCTGTTTTTTTGGTTAATTAATTAGTTATTAATGTTTAAGCTTTCCATTTCCCTCCTTTGCAACCCAGACAGAAGCTGCCATGTAGAATTTGGAAAGGAATTCATAAGCTGGTTGCCCAGCCATTTTAGGTTTTACATTGCATTTATTTGTATGTGCATCAGCCAGCTTGATATGGATATCAAAGTTAATATGGGGATTAATCTTTTATGTAAAAGAAATGCTCGAAAATATAATGTAGGGAATCAGTATTCATTTCTGTTGGTGCTTGAATTTATTTTCAGAAATTGAAATGTGAAGTAGTCCAGGACAATGGTTTGAAGCAAGTACTCAACACTATTTTTGTCATTGATAAACTATGTCAAATGATTTTAGATCTGTGTTTTTCAAACTTGGCAACATGCTGGCTTGGGAATTCTGAGAGTAGAAATTCACATATTGTAAAATGGCCAATTTTGAAAGGCACTTATCTTAGATGATTAAGAAGAATGAGCTCATTCTGAATAGCATAACACTGCTCTTCAACACTTTTGCAAAATTTAAGGAATTTAATTATTAATTTTATTGCATGTTATGCCAAGTCCATTCTTTTGCCAGTTCACTCAGAGACATGAGATTGGTATTCTTTTGAACTGGTAATCAATATTTATGAAAGTATGTAAGCCCCAATTCAAATATATCTACAAAGTATAAGTGTGGTCCTAAATCAAAATGGAATTATAAGCATATTAATTGTGTGTGTGCTTGTGCAATATACCAATAGAAAAGAATATTTGTATCTCAGGGTTGAACTGTGGGGTCTTGGCCAGGTCTGAGCTTAGTTATTTTCTTTCAGACATTTCATTACCCAGCTAGGTAGCATTATCAGTGATATTATTATAATAGTGCTGATGATATTGGATAGTTGGATAATGAAACATCTGCAAGGAAACTACTAAGCACAGAGAGTATCAAGGATCTCACATAGTATAATTATATGGTCACACACAGAGATATATATATTTTCTTTGTTATATAATAATTTCATTAAACATTACAATCAAAAAGACAATACAAAGTAGAAAATAAAAGGATAAAAAGCAAAAATAGAAAGTGCAGAAAATAAAAATAAAAATGGAAATAAAAATAAAAACAGGTTCACACTGGCTTCTGAAAACTAGGCAGCTCCATTGACTCATTTCACCTCCTTTCCGATGCTTCCTACAACAGTTTTGAGTAGTTAAGAGATATCTGCACATGCACTTGTTAGCTGGTTAAGGGGATACAAAGAAGTGACATTGTGTCATGTTTACAGCATGAAGTGCTTCACTGAGACAAAGCCTACTCATTCAGACCTAAATGTTATACATATTAGCCTAGAAATGTGCACTAAAATAATTCCTTTGATTTAATATTTTCAGGGGGGGGGGGTTGTTTTAAATTACAATCAGCTGTATTTTCACCAAAGCCATTATCCTAGCCTACAGCTACCCACAAACTAAACCTTAATATATTAAGAATTGTAATAGTTGGTGAACTTATTTTCAGTAAAAGATGTATTAGAAGAAATATCCAGGTCCAGTTCCAAGCCGCGAGAAAGGCACTGGAAATAAAATGGAGGCTGATTGGAAAGAAAGGTTCCCTTTATTGATGAAGCAGAACCAACAACCACATGTGATTCTGGGCAGCTGACAAAATGGAGTTTAGAGTACGTGGGTTTTTATACCTTCTGGATTCTATGGGGATCATGTAAGGGTTATGTAGGGGTCATAGCTGGCTTTATAGGCAGACGAGAAAATGCAAATCCTAGGTGTTTGTCTGGGCTAATTTTGTCAACCTTTTGTTTGTTGCTTATCTGAGTTTCTGTCTTGACCAAGTCTTTTTGAATGGATTACCAAATCTGCATTTCTAAAAGCTGGCCTCCTCAGTTTTTGCTTGGGGCAGGGAAACTGGGGCTGGTTTCTGCCTCCCTCAAGATTTTTTTATTTCTCCTTTAGGGGAAATATTTTATCCTGCCTTTTTAATATTTCCCAAAATATTTCATTTTTCTACAAGGGGTGGACTTCCCACAGATGCATATAGAGAAAGGTTCTGACCAGTTCAGTAACTGAAACAAGATAACAGATGGTTGTTCTCACTTACAACATCTAGCAGTCTTACTTTACAACCAGCTAGAAAGTCAATGGTCATATCAGTCAGAGGGTTAGAAGTATGAACTAGACTGAATTTTCCTTCTCGTATTCTTTCTTCATTTCCTAATCAGCAATGTTGCAAGTTTTCTGAAGTTATACCTAACTTTAGTTTATTTGAATGGCTATGTATGTGGCTATCTTCAGTTTTACATTTTCCTGTGGTGATGTAATAAGAAATATGCAGATAATTCTTTGTCCAACTGTTCACTAAGAATTAAATCTGGTTTTATTCTACTGGATAATGAATAAGTGATGGGATAATTAACCTAGATTGTACCAAATTTTACAATCTGGTAAGCATATGGTTTTTTTGAAAAATTAATAAAAGCAAAACAATATTTAATCAGAAATTACCAAAACCAAATGCTATTTTTGTCAGAGTTACACTGGTTATACTATTTGGGCTTCCAGAGTACCTTTGTTCCACCATGATGTACCCTATGTACAGCTGACTTTAAGTTTTAAAAGGCTGTCAGCTTATATTAAGAAAATAGCAAGAAACTTCCAAATAGTTTCAATTAATTTTCATGCTCAAAAATATGCAACTATCCCATTTTATTACAGTATGGTTTTTTGCAAGGCTGGAAGCTGGATTGAGATTTATCAATGTTTGGTGCAACCCTTTACGTCGCACCCTTGAGCTCCCTTGGTCTGCCAGCCTGCTGGGCTCTGAGAAACATTCCTGTCCTCAGGACTTGTCAGCCTTCTGGCCCTTCCAGCTGTACTGCCGGACATAAAACTGGTCTTTTTGTTTCTTGGCTGTCTTTATACCTTTGCCTTGCTTTGCTTCTCTTCCTTTTTCTGCTCTTCCTTCTCCACATGTCACACCTGCTGAAGACCAACCTCTTTTTAAAAGAGCTTGATTTATTCCTGAGGGTGGGACCACTAAAGGTCAATAGGGAATATGGGCTGCTGGATGTCTTTCTTTCCACAGCTGATAGGCATAGTTGCAATTTTGAGAGGATTTTATGTGCACACTCACAAAATGGCTGCCCAAGGAGATCTGGCCAGTCCCCAACCACTGATTTACCAGCATGGGCTGGGTTGAGATAAAACCTTTGTTTCACTAACTTTTTATTCAGAAAGACAATGAAACATACAATTTTGGATAAGCACACATTCCTTTGCATTATCTGTGCGAACTGATTAACAGTGTTTATCAGAAAGCTTGATCTTCTTTTCAATAACTGTTTACAATTTTTATCTATTTTATTTTTCCTCTTTTTTAAACAATACAAACTAATAATACAAACTTTAACCGTACCAAAACAAAAAAGAAACTAAAAGAATTAAATAACTCTTAACAATTAAACTGTTAAAATGATAAGATAGGCCGGTTAGGGTGAGATAGGAAAGATGGTCGCCTAACAATGATATTTGTTCTAAAGCCATTTCAAATTTAATTTCTTCAAACAGAGCTACTGTCATAAAAGTATAGGATTATAAGACAAAAATGTATTTTTTTTTCAGATGGGCTTGAATTTGGAGTTACTTTTCCTTTAAATTAAGCACATATTTTCCTATGTTGGGAGAAATATCCATCTGGTTCAGTTTCAAGCGAGGAGAAAGGCACTGGAGACAAAATGGAGGGTTGGGGATGATTGGAACTTCCTGTTCCTGTGCAAGAGCATGTATTCTATTGGGTGTTGTAGGGGTCATAGCTAACTTTGTAGGTTGTCTGAGTTAAGTTTGGTTGAAGCCTGGAGGGTGTGGTGCAACTGAGATAATGCAGTGAAGGAGCTTGTGTTCTGAAAGGGTGTTGGGCAATTCCTATTATGGCTGAGGGCTAATCCTACCTCTGTTGGATCTTGGATGAGGGTATTTGCTTATGAATAGAGCTAGCCATCTCTTTATCTCTTAAGTGTTGACATCTGCTGTGGGCTATTGAGGAAGGTGGGGGCTATTAAGAGTCTGCTTCCTGCCTCAACCCCCCCCCCCCATGTTTCTCTATTTCTCATCCAGAGAAATAATATATCCCGCCTTTTTAATATTTCCTAAAATATTTCATTCTTCTAGGAGAGGGGTGGGTGCTAAGAGGAGTGGTGCTAACTTTCTACAATCCCCCCCCCCTTTTTGCCAAAATATATGTGGGTGACACACACATTTTTCTGGCAAAATATTAAAAATTGATCTGGTCAGGGAGACTTGGTGGGTGCTTTTAATTTCTTCTGATGCAAAGGGGAAGGAATTGATAGAGGCAGCAGAAAAGTATCCCTTCAGTGGCTCCCAAATGGACAGTGTTTAAGACATGAAGGTCTATCAGATAGGGCAAAAGTTCTGGAAAGAAATTTACAGTATCGAATTTTCTATGCTAATTATTTTCAGAGATTTGATGTCACTTTCTGTGAGCTTCCAGTCAGGTGTGAAGCAAGCACAAGCCCCAAAATTCTTCACAGCCATGGTTTTCCTTTAAATAACTACTGGCTGCCCATTTCCAAGGGTTGGTTCCTGAACCTGCCTTAGCTCTTAGTTTAGTGCATCCACAGTTTGTGAGGCCAAATTGAGGTTAGCCAATGTGCAATCCAGGCTATTAATATTTTTAAAATTACACACAATGAGTCCTGGGACTCCTACTAATGAGACCACTAGTGCAAACATATCCTGCTTTACTGGGCAGCTATGCAACATCATTTGTGAGTCACAATCAGAGTTTGGGGTTTAAAGATCTCTTTTCTGCTGCTTCTTCTGTGAGGGAATTGCCTGGGGGGCATGCCCCTTCCCCCATGGAATTGGCAGGGAGATATGACTACTTGGGCCTTAGGGCCACAGAGTAAACACCAACCTAGGAAAAGCTTTGTGTGGAGATAGGTGAAGGAGATAACTTCAGTCTGATTCTGAATGGGTATGTCTCTGTGTCTGTATGTGCAGTTACTTTCTACAAGACAGGCAATACAAACATGCTGGACAAATTTCCCTCCCATCAGACAGAAGTCCAAGGTGTTCAGAACGTACTGTGCCAACCACTGTGCACCATCCCTCCATGAATCCATTTAACTAATCAGTTACAATATGAATGAAGCAAAGAAAGAAAATTTTACAATGAATTTCGACCATCCCCCATAATCTTTCCAGCTCTCTTCTGGAGATTGAGAAAAGTTTTTAGTATCTACTTGTCCATCTCAGGGTCCTCTCTTTCATGTCTGCTGAGTGGCATTAGGCTTGGCTTGGTGTTAAGGCTATTCAGTCAGACTTGGAAGGTCTGCTCCACTCTGGTTGCTCTAATGACTTTCTAGTGGATGGCTGGAACCAAACCCAATTCCTGGATCAATGAATGGAAGGTCTCCTCAGGAAGCAGCATCTGGGTCAGTGTGATCTGCTTCCACAGGTTGCACAGTCATCTGTGGAAGGCTGAAAGACATGAGAACAGGGCTCCCTCCCCCTTTATGGATTATCTTCCCAGGAAACACATTGTTGGAGGATAAGATATGGATAGGTGAAGTCGGGTAGGTAGATAGTTTGCAGGCAGAGTTTGAGAGGGGGGGGAACCACATCAGTACTGCAGTTATTAAATAGATAGACCAGTCTCATCAAAATGGGAACACCACAGATGAGAAAATAATGGACAGACAAAACCACTTAAACACATGCAATAAATGCAAGAAGGAAACTTTTCTGTAAATGAACTTAAAACATTCCCTAATAACCTTGGGCTGTTCTTAAAGGTACAGAGATGGAAGGGAAAAAATGAAGTTTTCTTCACCCTGTTTTGTGGGCCAGACAAAC
The DNA here is from genome assembly GCA_032468155.1 of Oxyrhabdium leporinum. NCBI lineage: Eukaryota > Metazoa > Chordata > Lepidosauria > Squamata > Cyclocoridae > Oxyrhabdium > Oxyrhabdium leporinum. Next base: position 216,941 of record JANHFL010004027.1, on the reverse strand, counting down.
CCAGGATGAAAGCATTTTCTTTCAGTGCTTTTAACTCTTTTCTAACAATTTAAAGTTCATGTCTCTAGGGATCAGAGATGTTTAGCGGTTGCAATTACCTCGAGGGCACACAAAGACTTAGACACAAACACAGACAAAAACAAGGAGAAAATGAGAGGAAAAACAGAACTCTCATGTTCACATACCCTGGTCATTCCCACCATAAAGGAAGGCACAAATCTTAAACATATAACGTGGCTGCATGGAAGAGAGAGAGGAAGAGAGAGAAAACAAACAAACAAAACCCTGAACATTCCTATTTATATATTTCCCTTTTCTTTTAAGTACCTTTATTTAGACAAATTGGTTTTCCAGCTTCGTCCCTGAGCAAAACCCATTCTTTACATAATTTCTGTCAGGCTTGTTCTTTTCCCCAAGGCTATGTTCCCTGTTCTAGCCAATTGGCTGGGTTTGATCTTGGAGCTGATTTCTTTCAGTGTTTTAAAATCACAAGTACCAACTTCTGGCCAAACCTGTTTCCCGCCCTCATTTCTAAGCAAAGCCCATTTCTTACACAATTATTGTTTGTTTGTTTGTTTGTTTTTTCATATCCACCTGGACAGGCAACTGCCTCTTATCCCAGGCATCAAGCAAGTCTTCTACCAATATTCAGTTGTTTCATGTGTTCAAGATATGCAAGTGTAAAAAAAAATCATGAATGGAAAGGAAGCTGAAGGAAAAAGATGGAAACTGAAATTTCATTAATACAGTTTGTCAAGTATTAGACTAGTATATGCACACTGTCATATAGGCAACAAATAATATTTTACAAATATACTATGGTTTATAGTATGTTTTTGGGTCTATCAATCAGTGGAAATGTTTAAAGTCATTCCATGTTTAAGGCTGTATGACATGATGTCATATCCTCCTTTGTGTAATGCAGGTAATCCTTAATTTACAACAGTTCGTTTAGTGACTGTTTGAAGTTACGATACTGAAAAAAGTGATTTATTACAATTTTTCACACTTATGACTATTGCAGCATCTCTATAGTCACATGGTCAGAAATCAGATGCTTGGCAACTGGTTCATATTTATAATGGTTGCAGTGTCCCGGGGTCATGTGATCATGTGACTCCAGGGCACTGCAACCATCATAACTGTGAGACATCAAGCACCCAAATGTAAATGACGTGACCATGGGGATGCTACAATAGTCATAAGTGTGAAAAATGGTCATAAGACACTTTGAATGCCTTTGTAACTTCAAATGGTCACTAAGCAAACTGTTGTAAGTTGAGACTACCTGTAGTTTATACAATATCCCAAGAAGAATGTAGTTTTGGAAAGTAAATCTCTGACGAGGAATTTAGAGTTCATGAAAATGTACTTTGTCTACTATTTTACTACAGCATTAACTAATCATTCCATTTGTAATTGGATCTGAAAATTAAAAACTCTGCTGAGAAAGTACAAGAAGTATTAAAGTAAACTGATGCTGATGACATCAACTGAAAAAAATGTTTTAGTCAAGCCTACTACAAAAAACAGTGCATTTTGTAGATAGACGACCCAAAATTGCTCAAACCAAACAGTGTAATTAGGGTTAATAAAACAACTACACAAAACTATACATCTTCTACATCTATACATGGTATAGGGTCTCCTGTTTGAGCAGGGATTTGAACTAGAAGATCTCCCAAGGTCCCTTCCAACTCTGTTATTCTGTTATTCATTGCTACTGCATTCTGCAATGTAGTTAGTATATCCAAATGAAAGGTAACATTAAAGATTGCACATGTATGCTTTTCTAAGATTATTTTTTTTTTACAAAAGCATATTTTACAAATAGCATATTTGTATTCCTAAGGATACATGTCCATTCTGATTCTGGAAGGTTCAATGCTAAGTTTGGAATTTGGCTTCTTCATGCCAACTGACAGGGAGAGGCAGTTGTGTATCTTTTTTTTTTTTTTTTAATAAGTTTTATTTTATTTTTAGACCAAATCCTCTATTACACGGTGCGTCGTCTGGATACAAATGCTTACAGCAATAATCAAAAATACAAATCTATACTT
>JANHFL010004027.1:193743-214162 GCA_032468155.1 Oxyrhabdium leporinum | reverse complement strand
GCTGGAATTAATACATACAAGTTGAATAAACGTTTTCTTAAGCTTAATACTCAATAAATAACTATACAGTAATTTTAAGGAAAAGACCTGATTTTCCTTACTCTTATTTGAACTGTCTCCTCTTTAGGCTTAACCTTTGAGGATTGTACTCCATAAGGCAAAAGGATATATCCTGGACGGTAGATATTTAGGTTCATAAGTGAGGATTTTGAAATTATTTTCCCATCTTGTCACTACATCTGGTTGTAAGAGCTGTTTACAAGGTTTTGTAATAGATCTAGCAGTCCAGAAAATTTCAGGCAGCCAATGAATAATAGTAAATATTGATCTAAAATTAAATAACCATACTGATTTCCTAAAACTTGGGTGAACAACTTCATTCTCTTGATGACCGCAATATAATGCAACAGTGCTAGTTGATCATATTATAATCAATCCAATTTCAATCTATACTTCATGATCTTAAAAAACTATAAAGAGAGAGATCATTATGATTTGATTAAGTTAACATTAGCTTCAACAAGTTTGTAGGGTGAACTTTTAGGGGGTTGGGGACCTCTGCTGTAGGTTGTAGAGAGATAAAAATCTGGGTCAGGACCAGTATAGTTGTAGATACAAGTGCCAGGCAAATACTAAAATGGACGTCTACAACCTACAGCAGGTGTCAAACTCACGTCATCACGGCAGCGTAACATGTATCAGGACTTTTTCCTCTTCACTAAACTGGGCGTGGGCGTGGGCAGCACATGACACATCCAGTCCATGGGCCAGGAGTTTGACCAGAGCTGACCTACAGCAAACAAATCTGCAAATCTGTAAGATACTAAACATGATCCTGCCGGTTGAAATTCCCCTCAAAAGGAGCAATCAAGCATTTAGACATTTACTAACAGCTGGTTTTCGAAGGTACTAATAACAAGCTTTTGAAAACCAGAAGTAAAACAAATCCAAGTTTGAGTATTATACTACTTACATTAAGATTTGGACAAAAATCTCTAGGCTATTTTTTGTTCTGCAAAGATTATTAATGTTTTCATTCTTTCATAAATCTTTCATAACTGGTGTTTTGTTTCAGCTTCTTTTTCACAAATATGATGGAATTAGTCACTGCAACTGTTCCCAGTGGCCACTTGACTGCTTTCAAAACAAAGGAATAATTTTGCAAGAAAAGTGTAGGAGTAAGGACAGATCAGAACATTTTAGATCATAAGACTATAAAGCATAGTTTCAAAGAGAGAAACAAGCTTTTTTAAAAAAGCTGAAACAAAGCTGATTGGTTCATTTTTATGGGACACACATAAGCAACTCCTGGGCTGTGTACGTAGCCATCAGCATCCCTTTTGAAACCACTGCAGTAACCCTCAGTAGATCAGGGCAATAATAAGTAAAACTTGTTTTAGAAAGCATCCTTGAAAAAACCCCAGACATGCTTACCTTTTGTCTGAGGTAATCAGTGTTACTTCTTCATTTGGTTTTGAAGGAGTTTTAAGAAGCAAAATGGTATCCTAAGCTTTAGGCATTCAATTTTATCTCATTTTTATGTTTGTTTGTTCATCTCTCTTGAGATTTTAGAAAACTCCACAATCTAGACAAAACATGCAGAGCATGGCTTCTAGAATTCTTTCCAAGTGCCTCATCAACTATGGGCATAGGTGTCTACATTTTATTTGGTGTAATATTATGTCTTCTGCCTGTGTGTATGTGGACAGACAGACTGACAGACAGATAGATTCATTTCTGCTCTTTCCTTGTATTGTGCCTGTGGGTGTTTTTATGTATATATGTGGGGAAAAGTACCTCCCCACCAGCAACCAGGACCCAGATGAGAATAGATTGACTCCAAGATTAACATCAGACCAACAATCAAATAAACAATACCACAATCAAGGAACTGCCAAACAAGCCAACAGTAAACAGCCCAAAGATTCTTCAAGGCCACCCCCCACCAACACTGACAGGGCAAACAATTAGAATATAAACCCCACTCTTTACTAGCACTGATGATGTTACTTAGTTTTGGTAACAAAATGCCTGCAAGAAAACAAGCTCAGAGAGCACCAAGGACCCCTCATTTCAACCAAGCCACACAAAAAATCTCATTTTTTGGCAGGCCTAGACCTCCTAGTCTCCTGATTTCTAACCTGGTGTTAGAAAACCACTAAACCAAACTGGCTGTCTATTAATAGAGAAAGATGGGGCTTTGGTGACTTGCATGGTCCTCATCACTTTCTATGAGTAGTGCTTCCTCACTGCTTCCTATGAGTAGTGGAACTAGAATAAATTATACAAATATATATATATATATATTTGTATATATACATATATATATATGTAGTTATATATATATATATATATATATATGTAGTTATTATATTTACATCCCATCACAACCAAATATAGAGTCTCAGGTTGCAGAATGAATCTAGTTTGTTTGAATATATAGTTTTAATTATACTGTACTAGACTTAACTATGATTGTTTCTTATATGAAACAGGAAACAGCAGGATGATTTTTTAAAAATAAACTTGATCTGTTATTAATTTTTGGAAATAATCCTTACATGCTTCCTCCTGAAAATTCAAGTCATCATTTATTGCCCAAATTTTGAATAACGAATTCAGTGATAAGTATAGTGTAATCAAGCCAAACCAAGAGAGATTTGTAAGATGAGTCTTCTCTATTTTGCTGCTTCATAATGCTTATTTATGTCCCATGAACTATTGATTGAAGACATCTTTTAAATGAAAAATCATTAATGCACATCCATTAAATATCTATTGGAGGGCAGAACTAGATGTCCTAACAGCTACTGCTACGATCAGCAATAATATTTAAATTTTAATTTTACATCAAGCTATACATTTTTTTCACTGCTAATGGATGGAACAATTTTGATGCTTTTTTTTTTTATAAAGCATCAGGTAGACAGCTGAGACCTGAAGATACAGAGGCAGATGGTGAGGCCGATGCAGAAGATGATTCTGTAAGTAATCCAGATTGCTCTATTAGTTTTAATTGGAAATTGCAAAGCTTCATAGAACCTCACAGCAAGAAATCAAGCTTCCTCTAATCAAATAAGCCAAATTAAACCATTCTTCCTGAATTTAATCAAAATCTCCTCTTGAAAGCCTCCACTCAATCTGGCCCAGAATAGACATTTAAAACAAAGTTATTTGTTTAAAACAAATGTTTAATGCTGTTAAGTATTAAATATACAATTAAGCATATTCAATTATGCCATTATTATAAGTTTTAATGGGTTATGATTTACATTTGATTTTAACACAATAATATTAATTAAACTATTCAGAAAACATTATCCAGTTTTTATTAACTTGAACCTGAACAAGTTTAGTCACAGGTTAAACTAAACTAGAGCCTTCTAAAACAAAAAATCCATGGCACGTTAGAGCAGGGGTGTCAAACTCACGGCGTCACATTATCGTCACGTGACGTATCACGACTTTTCCCCCCTTTGCTAAAATGGGGGTGGCTGTGGCCAGCGCATAACACATCTGGCCTATGGGCCACGAGTTTGACACCCCTGTAGAGAATATCTAAAGGAGATACAGGATACATTTAATGACCACTTGTTCAGAAAGTGTTTGAACTTACAATGGTGTTGGACAAGTAGTACTTGTGTCCAGTTCTCATACTTACATTGGTTGTAGTATCCCTGCAGGCACGCAATCACAATCAGCTCCTAGCTCATAATTACAATGTCACAACATCCGAACATCATATGATCATTATTAGCAACCATTTGGCTAACTTCTTATAAACAGGTTAATGGGAAAGCTAGCAGATCATAAATGAAAGCCCTGTGATGTTTTTGCTTAATGACCCATGGTGACTCACTTAACCATGACAATGAGAAGTACCAGAATTTCGGTCATTAAGTGACATTATGGTTTATAGCCACATCACTTAGCGAGAGAAATTCCAGTCCCAATTATCAATGTTGTGAGGACTACTTGTATTATATCCATTTGGCTAATTTAATATGAATTTGACATTATTCAGTATGCTGCTGGATTAAATTAAAGAAAAGTATAATCCACCCTTTTTTTCTCACAATATTTTTTTAAGCCCATGAAATTAATAGGAAAGCAAATTCAGAAAATAAGGGTTAGCTAATGGCATTTCTCCATTACTATAGATCAGTGAAGTGACAACTGAAAGTATAAGACCAAGGCCACAAGGATCTTCTCCAGTGTATGAATACTGTATAGAAGATGAATATTTTAACAAAAAGGTAAGACTCAAAATGAAAGAGTTCATAGCATACGTTTTAGTTACGGCAACAAGCTGTAAGCCTTTGGCGCCATTGACAGAGTTATAATGCCTTCCTTAGCCCCTTAAAGTTAAAGGCAAAATTAATGTTGATTGGCTAAAGGGGCATCCATTTTTTCCTGCCCTGTATACTCTGCAAGAGTATCCTGGGAAAAATGCTGTGCCATTACCTATTATCACTTGCATATGATGCAATGATCTAGAAATGAAAAGGAAAGCTGCAAGGTTGCTTAATGTAATGAAAAAATAGCTTTTTTTTAAAAAAGTAAATTTAGAGGGTTGTCTCTTTTTAAAAGAAAAGTAATTCTTATCCAAAGTACACCAGTTTTTGTAGTCCAGCCACAGGGAAAGATAGAAGGCACTGAAACTCCCAGCTTTGAAAGTGAAAAGGCAGATGACTGTATTTATACATCCAAATTCCCAGCATGAAGAGCAGGAATTAAGTAAGCATTGCGTATGCACTTGCACACAGTTGCTGATGGTGAAAGCACTCTCTGGGCGATTTACAATGTCAGCATTATTTGCATATTGTCCCCAGCATATTGTCTGGATCCTCATTTTACCAATTTTGGAAGGATGGAAGGCTGAGTCAACTTTGAGCCCCATCAAGATCGAACTCCAAGCTGTTGGCAGAGTTAGCCTGCAATACTGCATTCTAACCACCTGGGCTCCTACATGATGTGTAGAGTTGCCAGCAGAGAGTGATGGGCAAGAGAGTATAGTATGTACATTTACATATAGGACTGCTGGCCCAGAGAGTGGTGAATGTGCACTGTATTACACGTTCTGCTGAAGTGAACTGGGGGAGCCATGAAGCATGATAGTCTATGAGGCTGGAGGACCACAGAGAACTGTATTCTCTAAAACAAAAGTTGAGGCAAAGGTGTACTCTTGTCATCAGTATAAGTCAGGAGTGATGCCACAATAGGGGGATATGACAGATTTGTTTAAGGCTAGCTTCATGTAAACTGCAGAACCTTTGCCCCACATGTTGATTACAAGGCAGTTAACTGGTGGGAAAAAGGCAGTTAACTATGCCAAGACCTAGAAATATCTAAAGCCTGTTCATATGTTACCTGCTTTTGTGTGATGGAGCATTAAAGATTGCATGTTTATTTCCAGCTTCAGCAAGATATAGAGAACAGACAAAGAAGAGACTCCACTTTCAAAATGAGTGATTCACAGGTAAGATTAAGCTGTACCTGTTAAGCTTCAGGTGTGACTTTCAATATAGGAAAACACTGCGCTAGAATTCTTGAAAATCCAGGGTTTCAGTAGATGACAATTGATTTTTTTACTTGCATTAGATAGGTACAGATGTTAAACAATGTGAACTTTTCACTTAGTCATTTTTTGTAATTGAACTGAATGTCTGAAACTGAAATATCACTACACTATTACATAATTGCACTAATATTCTGTCACTCCATCCAACATAATTTTAAAATAAGCAAATTGTATGAATTCTGCACTCACTATCGCATTATGCATTTTATTAATGCTTTGGCACACACATCCCTGAACACATTCACAGCAAATGATTGGCCCAATCAGCACTGATAGCACTACTACAGCTTGGTTTTTTACATCAAATAAGTGATTGGAACTATCCAAACTGGCAAACAACTGATTTGCTATAGATGCAGTCCTGTTCCAAGAAGGGATATCATTCCTGATAAATGCCAATAATCCTGCTGAAAATTATGCATAGATTCCCTTTGCCAATTCACTACACTATTATTATACAGGTAGTCCTCTACTTATAACCATTCGTTTAGTGACTGTTGAAAGTTACAATGCACTGAAAAAAGTGACTTATGACAGTTTTTCATACTTATGACCATTGCAGCACTCCCATGGTCATGCGATCAAAATCTGGGTGCTTGGAAACTGACTCATATTTATGATGGTTGCAGTGTGCCGAGATCATGTGATCACCTTTTTTGACCTTCTGGCAAGCAAAGTCAATGGGGAAGCCAGATTCACTTAACAACCATGTTATTAATTTAATAACTGCAGTGATTCACTTAACAACTGTGGCAAGGAAGGTCATAAAAATGGTGCAAAACTCACTTAACAACTGTCTCACTTAGCAACAGAAATGTTGGGCTCTATTATGGTCATAAGTTGAGGACTACCTGTAGGTGTCATATATCATTGAGAAACATTTCTATTTCTGTTCTATTTTAAAGGAGACAAATATAGAACATAATTTTCCCCCAAACCTATCTAGAGACTAATTGGTAGCATAAGAGCTCTTTAATTCAAGTTGGTAAACTAGCTGGCCCTTGAACAATTAAACAAGTCCTTTTTAAACACTTTTAAATTTGGGCTCTCCAATCACAGTTTATATCTTAGCGTCTGTGACTAAGTCCAGTAGGCCACTTGTAGTTTTCTGGCACTGATCTATTTGAAATAATGCAGGGCTGGGAATCAAATTCTATGGGAAGATTAGTATGCATATTTTTCCACAAGATTTTATTCAAGTTACTTTGATGCCTGATTTATTTACAATTGAATACCTATGTAAATAAACAGGATTTGCAAGTGGCTGGAGTCAAATTATAGCCACTGATGTCCTAAATAAATTCATTTTACAAAATGAAAATGAAAATGAAAATAAGGAACAAAGGAATAAAGTACTATGACAATAAAATTAGGTTCTGTAGAAGACAAAAAAGACAAAACGCCAACTGGAAGAAGTCATTAATGTTATGTTTTTAAGTATTAAGTACTAGAAATTAAGGAGTATGAGAAAGATCTATAGTACTAGCTGAAGAAGCAGAATTATGCAACTGCTAAAATGCCCAGTGCAGTCTTATTCTGCTTTAGTGCTTTAGCAGAAGTATTGCATTTAAATTACAGGAACTAATATTTCTTTGGCCATATGTTCCCCTTCCCCCCCCCCAAAAAAAAAAAAGGATATGGAGAAACTGGAATAGATTGAGAAAAATGATATCTCTGGGAAACAATGGAAAGCTTAGAAAGCAAGCTGTATGAGAAATGAATAAAGCAATCAAGGAGTTGAGTATAAATAGCTGGGGGGAGGGGGGGAGAAAACTAAGGAGTAATGCAGGTACCTAAAAGCTTATTACATGGAAGAGAAGGCAAATCAATACAATCCTTTTCAACAAATATATTTTATAATTTTATGAGTTGCTGGTGACTGTAAATTGTATTGTCATAAGACCCAGAGGAATGAAGATCAGTGCGGGGGCTTTTGAAAAACAATCATACATATGTATGATATTAAATGTAGACATTTTAGATAGAAGCTTTTATCTGGTTAGATATTTTATCATTGCTGACTGTTTAATTCTCATTTAAAATTACTTGTCTTCCATTCCAAAAATACCAGATAAATGTTTATATCTTCTAAAAATCTTTATCTGCCTGTCATGGATCATTAAGAAATATGAATACTTTCTTGTCAAATCCTACATTTTGATCTTGTGATATTTAGGCTTATCCACATTACTCATCCAGCAAGCTGTTAATAAATCTAATCTCTAAAAACCCTTGTTATCTATTTTATAATTTTGCTTGTCTTTTGCTGCCAGGAAATGTTTGTGGCTTTTTACTAAATTTAATATGTGCTATTTCTGGCAATGTAGTAGAGTCAAGGTTAGGATTATGTTAATGACAATGTAGGTGACATTATGATATAAATGAATGAACTAATTTAGAGATGAGATTTAATAGCATACCTTTTGGGACGACTAGGAATCTATGGAAGTGACATTACAAACCGAAGTGGAATCTGGAGCAAGTGGATTCAGTGTCGCTGGTGGGGGAGCCGACGGCATATTTGTGAAGCAAGTGCTCAAGGAGTCTCCAGCATCAAACCTATTTAGTCTAAGAGAAGGTATAGTATTGATTTTGTATTATATTTACATTTTCTCTTAAAACCATTAAGAAAATGGTCATATCTTTAAAGCGTACATTAAAGAAGTAATAAACATATAGTACTTTTTTAAAAGTATGCATACCTCTTGAATGATGAACATGCTGCAGGGCGGGATAAAGTAGTACAAGTAGTCCTCGACTTATGACCAGATCAAAGTTATAATGGACTCCTAAAAAGGTACATATGACTTGGATCTGAAGGTCTGATGGTTGCCCCCCCCCCCCCAGTCATGTGATGGCATTTTGAGCGCTCAGCAACTGGTCTGTATTTATGGCCGTTTGCAATATCCTGCAATCCCATGACTGCAGTTTACTGTTTTTTGCCAACTGCACTGTTCACTTTACGACTGCCATGTTCACTTAATGACCACAACAGAAAACACTGTTGAGCATGGTCACTTGATGACCTGCTTAATGACCAGTATAATTTACAACCATAATTCCAGGCTCAATTATGCTTGTAAATTGAGGACAACCTGTATATATTTTTAAAAAGTGAATAAAAAGTGGTATACTTTGCAAATTCAGACAAGGAACTGAGGGATTTATCTGATAGTCTGAAAGCCTTGTTTCTATTTTCCAGGTGATCAGCTTTTGAGTGCCACAATCTTTTTTGATAATATCAAATATGAAGATGCACTTAAAATATTACAGTATTCTGAACCATACAAAGTACAGTTCAATCTTAAAAGAAAACTTCTTGGGAAAGATGAGTTGGAAGCAATACATTCTGCAACACAGTCCAAAAAGGAAAAATTAAGTCAGGTAATATATTGTTCTTGAATTATACTATGGATTAAGCTGTACACATCAAGAAAATCTACCCGTTAGTGAAGTAATTTTAGGACTTTTTAAAAAGTTTCCCCACCCTATCTACAGGGAAATAAAATTTTGAGGCAAAATTTTGAGGACAGGTGGCTTGCTTAGGTCCTGGTTGTTCCCTAGAATATGTACAATGAAAATACAGGGTGTTCCAACGTCAGGCTGCATGGAGAATTGCTTATATAAATTATTTGAATTGTTTGAATTGATTGCAATTTTCTTCTAAGCGCTCTATCCCTAAGATTTAGATGAGACACTTACAATACATTTTTATAAAAATTCTCCTTTAAGTTATAGGATGTCAATTTCAGTCCTTTTAACCACATTCTTTCCAATTGAACCATCTGTATATTTAATCAAATTTTTTACCTCACTTTATTATGCACTCTTTAACTTAATTTCAAACTTTTAGTAAGTTTGTACATTTTAGAAAATGCATGTTCATCATTTATACATAACTCAATTTCAAATTACATTTTGTCTTATATTTGGTAGGTTTTTAATCAATATTAAACCTTTCCCTTAATTGTGCATAAGAAAACCATTGACAAGTAAATCCCTCTGCAGTCAGTAGTACTCCTGATTTCATCTTAAATTCTCCTTTTTTGCTGTACTAATAAATATTGATATATTAACCATTTTTCTGTGCCTTTTGAGGCCATTAAATAATTTTGGACACAGTTTAGTTTTAGATCTGTTCCTAATTACTTTATAATTACTTTTATCATATCACAAAATTCATTCTAGGTTGTGCTAATTCTAGCATTCTCTTATTTCTTAATAGTAGCAATTCTTTCATCCAAACCAAATAGGATGTAAAATACAATTTTAAGTCAGGCGATCATTTTTGTATTTTAGAGAACTTTTATATTTAACCCTGTAATTCCGAAGAATTATAATCTGAGTTTGGTCATTTATATTTCAAGTGAGAACTCTGGGTTGTGGGTGCTCCAACACTGGAGGTTTTTCAGAAATTGGACAAGTTGTCTGAAATAGTATATAGAGTGTCCTGCCTGAGCAGAGGATTGGACGTCCCTTCCAACTCTGTTATTCTGATTCATTTGCTTATTTTCTTGGCTATCTGTGTTATTTTCAGGAGTCTCTCCAATACCAAATTCCGAAGCATCAAAATATTTCTAACCTGCTCCTTCAAAGTCTGGGTCATATCTTAAGTTGGTTGATGATTTATTGATTGATTTTTCATTGATTTTTCACATTTCTGTACTGCCCATCTCCCTCAGAAAGAAACTCTGGACTGTGTACAACGAAATATTAAAAGTTAAAAACAGTATATAAAAGTTAGAAAATTTGGAAAGAGACAAAGATAAAACATTTTTAAAATTAATTAAAAGGTGGAAAAAAACATTCCCCATATAGCACTGATACTGATACCACTGCACCAATTGCCAGTTGGCTTCCATATGCAATTCAAGTTTCTGGTTGTCACCGTTAATGGTTCAGGACCTGGATGATGTCACCTTCATGGTTTAGGGCCTGGATGATAGCTGCCCACCTAGGAACATCTAGTAGAGAGGTCTTGTATCTTCTTGAACAGACACTACCACACCTATGAATGCTACAGAAGCATGCCCTTAGTCATTAGTCAGGGGGCCTTCTCTGGAATAGTATTCTGTCATTTGGATGTGCCTTTCCAATATGATCTTCAGAAAGACAGTAGTTGGTAGTATTTTACCAACTGAAAGATCTCTCTGGATAAGCAAATTTTTATATCATGTATTCCTGATGCCCATAATTGTTTGCACAAATGGTATTTATTTTAATTCAGATTACATATTTGGGGAGTTGATTATAGCATACTATAATCTTTGTAATTAAAAGATAAAATGATATAAATAATACTCCATATGCATTTTTTCCTAAGCAAACATATTCATTTTAGAATTTGTCTCCCCAGGGAATGGATACAATGGAAATATCTGAGAAGACAATCTCAGAGGAAGATAGAACAAACTTAATTGTAAAACAAAGAGTGGGAAGACAAAAAAGAACCAAAAGGGATAGACTCTCATGGCCAAAATTCCAGTCCATTAAGGGAAAGAAGATTTTGGGACACAGAAGATCTCGAAGTACATCAGATGCATATGAACATGGAATTCCAGATGTTTCTCCTACAAGTACAGATACAGAATCACAATTCCAGCCAGAGGAAATTCATGGAAAAATTAAAAAACAAAGCCAAAAGAAACTAAAGTTTCCAACTATTGGATTTAAGATGCACAAAAGTAAACAAGAACCATATGAAATAAATCCATTCAAAGAATATGAGAATGATACTGCTGTGGAACTCTCAGAGACAATGACAAAAGAGTATACTTCATTAGATGTAGACAGAAAACCAAAAGAAAAAGAGCCAAAAAGAGGTGTATCAGAAACAGTATTTCCACTTCCACAACATACAAGAAAATACCCTGATGTTGAACTAACAATTACAAAATCCAAAGAGAAGAAATTAAAATCCAATTTAGAATTTACAAAACAAGAACCTACAGTTGAAACAACACAGATGAAAACAGCAGTAATTCAAACAAAAGATATTACAGACTCTCAGATCAAAGTTTCACAAAATATTCCAAAAATGAGGAAGAAAAAGCAAAAAGATTCAAAAGTACAAATTGAAACCCAATATCAGAAAGAGGAAAAAAGAAAAGAAACAAATATTGCTAGCAAATATGCATTACCACAAACTGAGAGTCCCAAAGTTGAGATGGACATCAAAATACCTAAAATGGATTTCTCCCTTCCCAAAACTGACCATAAGACTACAAAACCTGAGCTTAAGATGGGAGAAATTACTGCTGATATAAACATCTCAGAACTGGACATAAAGTCAATAGCAGGCCAGGGAATTTTGGAATTGAGAACAACAGATCAAGAAAAAAATATTACATCGGATGAAATTCCTGCAGATGGCACAGCCATTACCCTACAAGATGACGAAACTAAGTTCAAAATGTTAAAATTACAAATGCCCAAGTTTGGAATATCGCTTCCTGAGCGGAAAGGCATTCCACAGGGAGAACTCTCCATATCTTCCATGGAAGCAGACTTCCCCAAACCTGCACTGAAAACTGAACTCACAACTGCAGAGATTGAAGCTGACATTAAGTTGAAACAAGTGGAGATAGAGGCCCCCAGTCTGGAAATGGAGATAGGAGAGAAAGGCAAAATCAAAATGTCGGCACAGCAGATGCCTAGCGTCAAAGTCGCCAAACTCAAACCACCAGAAGTAGGGATCTCCTTGCCAAAGGTTGAGACTGACGTCACCCTTCCCAAAGGAAAAGCTGAAGTGTCTCAAGGTTCAGTGGGTGTAAAATTGCCAGAGGCTGAAGGCACCATCGACGGGGGAGGACTGAAGATACACATGCCAAAGTTCAAGATGCCGAGTATGGGATTCTCAAAACCAGACATCAAGGGCCCAAAAGTCGATGTGGATGTCAGTATGCCTAAAGTAGACGTTTCTCTTCCCAAAGCTGAGCTCCACGTTCAGAAACCTGAGGTGAAGGGAGGAGATATTACCATATCAACACCAGAAGTAAAGATTCCAACGAGCTCGGCCAGCCTGGAACTGAAAGCTCCTGAAGTAGACATACAGGCTCCTTCTGGAAAGGTTTCTGTGCAGGGCCCCGATGTTAAGCTGGAAAGCGGGGATAGGAAGTTCCAAATGCCCAAGTTCCATATGCCCAAATTTGGAATTTCCCTGCCCAAAGGGAAAGGTGACCCAGAGGTAGAAATCACAGTACCATCCATGGAAGCAGTCCTCCCCAAAGACGCATTAGAGGTCACAATGCCATCTGCAGAGCTTGAAGCTGACATTAAGTTGCCAAAAGTAGAGGCACAGACCCCCAGCCTAGAAATGGATGTTGGAGAGAAGGGCAAAATCACAATGCCTCTGGCTTTGCAGCAGCCCGACATTACACTCGAAAAGGGAGAAACTACATTCAAAATTCCCAAGTTCCATATGCCCAAGTTTGGAATTTCAGTGCCCCAAGGGAAAGGTGTCCCTGAGGCAGAAATCAGTGTAGCTTCTATGGAAGCAGACCTGCCCAAGACCAAATTGAAAATGGAAGTGACACTGCCCTCTGCAGAGCTTAAGACTGATCTTCAGCTTCCAAAAGTGGAGGTAGATGCCCCTAGCTTGGACGTGGAGTCTGGAGATAAGGGCAAAATCAAAATGCCTGGATTGAAGATGCCTAGTATCAAGGTCCCCAAGCTCAAAGGTCCAGAAGTAGGGATCTCCCTACCAAAAGTTGAAGCGGATGTTTCCCTTCCCAAAGCTGAAGTGCTTGATGGTGCAGCATCCATAAAATTGCCGGAGGCTGAAGGCACCATTGAAGGAGGAGGGCTGAAGCTGCCACATTTCAAGATGCCCAGCATGGGATTCTCCAAACCAGAACTCAAAAGCCCCAAAGTCAATGTGGATGTCAGTATGCCTAAAATGGACATTTCTCTTCCTGATGCTGAGCTCCAAGCTACCAAATGTAAGTTGCAGGTAGGCAAACCTACAGGCGACATCATGATCTCTGCCACTGACACAAAAATTCCAATGGGCCAGGCCTCCCTGGAAATAAAAACACCTGAGTTCGAAATAGAGGTGTCTTCCAGCAAGATGGCTATGAAAGAGCCCAAGGTTGAAATGGAGAGTAGAGATAGCAAGTTCAAAATGCCCAAATTTCAAATGCCAAAATTTGGAATTTCACTGCCCAAAGAGAAAAGCGTCTCAGAGGCAGAAATCAGCATACCTTCTGTGGAAGCTGATCTCCACAAAACAGAACTAAAAGAAGGAGTCATTCTACCCTCAAAAGAAATTGAAGCTGACATTAAACTGCCAAAAGGCGAGGTAGTGGTCCCAAGCCTGGATATAGAAGTTGGAGATATGGGCAACATCAAAATACGTGGAATGAAGATGTCTAGCGTCAAGGCACCTAAGCTTGAAGAACCAGAAGTAGGGATCTCTGTACCAAAGGTTCAGACTGATATCTCACTCACGAAAAGAAAAATTGAAGTGCCTCATGGTGCAGCGACAATCAAACTTCCAGAGACTGAAAGTACAATTGAAGATGGAGAATTAAAGATGCACATGCCAAAGTTCAAGATTCCCAGCATGGGATTCTCCAAACCAGATATAAAGGGCCCCAAAATCGATGTGGATGTTAGTATGCCTAAGGTGGATGATCGTCTTCTTGAAGTTAAGCTCCATGCTGACAAACCAGAGATAAAGGAAGATATTATTATATCAGCAGCAGAAGTAAAGATTCCAATGGGCTTGGCCAGCCAGGAATTTAAAGCTCCTGATTTAGACACAGACACTCCATCCAGAAAGGTTTCTGTGCAGGGTCCTGATGTTATGCTTGAAAGAGAGGATACTACATTCAAACTTTCAAAATTCCAAATGCCAAAATTTGGAATTTACCTGCCCAAAGGGAAAGGTATCCCGGAGGCAGAAATCAACATACCTTCTATGGAAGCAGAACTGCCAAAGACAGAATTGAAAGCAGAAGTGACACTGCCCTCTGCTGAGTTTGAAACCGATCTGAAGCTTCCACAAGTGGAGATAGAGGCCCCAAGTCTCGATGTAGAGATTGGAGATAAGGGAAAAATCAAAATGCCCGAAGTGAAGATGCCTAGCGTCAAGGTCCCCAAGCTCAAAGGGCCAGAAGTAGGGATCTCCGTGTCAAAGGTTGAAACTGATGTCACTCTTCCCAAAGGAAAAGTTGTACTGTCTGATGGTGCAGCAGCTGTAAAATTGCCAGAGGCTGAAGGCACCATCGACGGGGCAGGACTGAAGATACACATGCCAAAGTTCAAGATGCCCAGTATGGGATTCTCAAAACCAGACGTTAAGGGTCCAAAAGTCGATGTGGATGTCAGCATGCCTAAAGTAGATGTTTCTCTTCCCAAAGCTGAGCTCCACGTTCAGAAACCTGAGGTGAAGGGAGGAGATATTACCATATCAACACCAGAAGTAAAGATTCCAACGAGCTCGGCCAGCCTGGAACTGAAAGCTCCTGAAGTAGACATACAGGCTCCTTCTGGAAAGGTTTCTGTGCAGGGCCCCGATGTTAAGCTGGAAAGCGGGGATAGGAAGTTCCAAATGCCCAAGTTCCATATGCCCAAATTTGGAATTTCCCTGCCCAAAGGGAAAGGTGTCCCAGAGGCAGAAATCAGTGTACCTTCTGTGGAAGCAGAGCTGCCCAAGACAGCATTGAAAATGGAAGTGACACTGCCCTCGGCTGAACCTGAAACCGATCTGAAGCTTCCAGAAGTAGAGGTAGATGCCCCTAGCTTGGACGTTGAGATTGGAGATAAGGGCAAAATAAAAATGCCCGAAGGGAAGATGCCTACCTTCAAGGTCCCAAAGCTCAAAGGGCCAGAAGTAGGGATCTCCATGTCAAAGGTTGAAACTGATGTCACTCTTCCCAAAGGAAAAGTTGAACTGTCTGATGGTGCAGCAGCTGTAAAATTGCCAGAGGCTGAAGGTACCATTGACAGGGGAGGACTGAAGATACACATGCCAAAGTTCAAGATGCCCAGTATGGGATTCTCCAAACCAGACATCAAGGGCCCCAAAGTTGATGTGGATGTGAGTATGCCTAAAGTGGACATTTCTCTTCCCGAAGCTGAGCTCAGTCCTACCAAACCTGTCCTGAAATGGGGTAAACCTATAGGTGACGTTGATATCTCTGCCCCTGAAATAATCCCAGCCAGGCAAGGATCCTTGGAAGTGAGATCTCCTCACACAGAAATCACGCCTCCTTCCCCCATGGCTGTGCAGGTGCCTGATGTTCAGCTTGAAAGCGGGGATAGTAAATTCAAAATGCCGAAGTTCCAAGTGCCCAAAGTTGGAATTTCAACACCCAAAGGAAAAGGTTTTTCAGAGGGAGAAGTCACCATGCCTTCCATGGAAGGAGACCTCCGCAAAACAGGACTTAAAATGGAAATCACGTTGCCCTCTTCAGAGCTTGAAGCTGACATTAGTCTTCCAGAAGTGGATCGGGAGGCCCCAAGCCTGGATGTGGAAGTTGAAGAGAAGGGCAAGATCAAAACTCCTGGGATGAAGTTGCCTAGTGTCAAGCCCCCCAAGCTCACTGTACCAGAAGTAGGCATCTCTCTTCCAAAGGTTGAGGCAGACGTCTCCCTTCCCAAAGCTAAAGCTGAGCTGCCTGATTCTGAGGCTGCCAGCAAAGTGGCGGAAGCAGAAGGTAGTCGTGAGAAAGGCAGGATGAAATTACACATGCCAAAGTTCAAGATGCCCAGTATGGGATTCTCCAAATCTGATATCAAGAGCCCCAAAATAGATTCAGATGCCAGCATGCCTGATATACACACCTCTCTTCCAAAAGTTGAGCTCAGCACAAAACCCCAGCTTAAGACAGATGAATTCGAGGGTGACATCAGAATAGCAGCCCCTGAAGTAAAGATTCCATGGGTTCCAGTCACTGTGGAGCTGCATGCTCCCGACGTAGAAGTACAAGCTTCTTCAGGTAAGATTGTTGTGCAGGGGAGAGTTTTTAATGTTGGTGGTGAGGTAGTAAGTTCAAAGGTTCAAATTCCCTTGCTATGAATTTTCCTTATCAAGGGGGAAAGTATTACATAGAGGGGAGTCTCCCTATCTTCCATAGAAGCAAACCACTCCCAAAGCATATAATCTGAAATCCCAGTTGATGAACCTGAAGCTGAAAAACTTCCAGAAGTGGAAACTGAGGGTGCCAACCTGGATATGGAGATAAGAGAGGAGGGTGAAAGCAAAATGTCTGGAATCAAGATGGCTAGCATCAAAGTGCCCAAGCTGAGGTCTCCAGAAGTAAAGACCTCCCTGTCATAAATTGAAGCAAATGTCTTCCTTCCCTAAGGAAAATGGATTCCCCACCCCGCCGCCCCAAAAAATTAAGGCCAATATTAGTGGTGGAGGCTGAAAGCATAATTGAGGGAAGTGAGATGAAAATTCCCATACCCAAGTTCAATATATCCAGCATGGAATTATCCAAACCAAAAGGTAGGGACCCAAGTCAAGCTGGACATCAACCAAATCTCAGTTTACGATATTAGAATTCAGGGCCGGCATTAGTTTTTCAGCATCTGATGTAGAGATTCCAGGTGATCATGGAACTGAAAACTCTTGATTTAAAAGCAGTCTCCATCTGGCAATGTTTGGGGGAGGGGGGAAGGTTAAGATGGAAAGTGGGAGGGTTAAGTTCAAAATGCCAAAGTTGGAAATTTCTCTTCTCTATGGAGATTCTCAGTCATCCAGATCATGGTTGTCCCAAAGGTGCTTTTTCAAGAGGCAACTGGACTTTCTGGTTTTTCTTTGAAGAGGTTTCACTTCTCATCCCAGAAGCTTCTTCAGCTCTAAATGGATGGTGGGGAATTCCAATTCCAATTGGGATAGCATTAGCAATAGCACTTAGACTTATATACCGCTTCACGGAGCTTTACAGCCCTTTCTAAGCGGTTTACAGAGTCAGCCTATTTGCCCCCAACAATTCTGGGTCCTCATTTGACCGACCTCAGAAGGATGGAAGGCTGAGTCAGCCTTGAGCCGGTCAGGATCGAACTGCTGAACTGCAGGCAGCCAGCAGGCAGCAGAATTAGTCTGCAGTGCTGCATTCTAACCACTGCACCACCACATGGTGAAACTATATTTACAGAATCTTACCAATACAATTCAGACCTGCTAACTTATGAGAGTCCCTCCTGAGCTTCTTGCTCTGCCCACTGTGCAGTGGTGGGCTAGGCTCCCTCTTATTTGTCAGCCACAAGGAATCAGAATGACGCAGTCAGCTGATCCAAGTCACTTCTTTATTGTTGCATGCCTGTTTACAAGAATCTCACCAGACAGGGGAGAACCCAGATTCCCTTGGGAACTGTAGATGACCAGGCTGAGCCCGACGGAGGGGTCAAACATGTCATGCGTCTCTTGTTTCTGCAAGAGATCTAAGTTCAGCCCACCTTGAACGGCTGTCTTATCTGCCACTCATTTCCCTTGACTGTTAGTTGGTCAGATTCTTGTAGAGAGCTTAAACTTGCAATAAATCCTTATACTCATTTGAACTGCCTGAATCTCCTGATTTCCCCGGTGCTTGACAGGAACTGCCAGATAAGGGGTTCAGGGATTCTGTGCAAGGGCTCCAAGCTTGCTCCCCTCTTCACATCTCCTCACCCCAAGCTGGAAATCCCACCACATATCTGACTATCCCCTAGGTAGCATCTCTTCGCTCCGTCTCCCAAGGTCATTCTCAGATACTGCTACAGTCATGCAGAGCATGGATGACATGCACCGAGGGACACACTTCTCCGCCTCTCACAATCAGGGAGCCCACAGAGGGATGTCCAGAAAGTAAAGATGGTGGTGGTAGATGCAATGCACCTAGAAAGACTTGATGTTTTGATTCTGCAGTCAGGACTGCCATCTTCAACACACGCACACGCAACCACATAAACACACCCATAAGAATGCCTTCAAGAATGCGTATTCAATTGTCTTCAATGGTATGTGCAGAAATGGAAAGACACTTCGATACCTACCACGGAGGAATGGTTGCAGAAGTTGATGGAGTTGGCTGAAGTGGTAAAACTGACTACTCCGATTAAAGAAAAGAACATCAGTACTTTTGTTTCTCCGTGGAAACAGCTTCTGAATTTCATGCTTGATGTGGAAGAGAATGAAACTTTGACTTTGGGTTTTACGGATTAGATTGATAGATCTGTATAGAAATGACTTGTTCATATTACTATGGAAAAACAAAAATTTGTGATCTGATGTTCATGCCTTATTTTACTGCAACAGAAGGAGTCGAAAGTCAATGCTTCTTTTTCTTTTCTTTTCCCTACCTTTCCTCACTTCTTTCCCTTTCCCCCTCGCTGTTCTTTTATTTACTTTTGTATTTTATAATACTTAATAACCTAATAAAAAAATGTTTTTTTTGGGAAAAAAAAAAGAATACTTGCATTCTTATTTCAGGTCACCCAGCGGAACAAACTTCAGTGCGATGAAAGACCAAACAAAGGACATTCTTTTTCACACAGTTTTACAGGTAGTCCTTGATTTGCAACCATTCGTTTAGTGACCATTCGAAGTCAAAACAGCACCAAATCTCACTAGGCTCAAGGTTGACTCAGCCTTCCATCCTTCCGAGGTAGGTAAAATGAGGACCCGGATTGTGGGGGCAATATTCTGAGGTATATTGGATTAAAGGATGTTGAGACTCTTTCAATAATGCAGAGAAAAGCAATAAAGATGATTAGGGGGCTGGAGACTAAACCATATGAAGAGCATTGTTCCAGAGTTAATTGTTCTGTCAGGAAAGTTCTCCTAGCTTGGCTCTCTCGCCTTGGTTAGTTTCCATCCATTGCTTCTTGTCCTACCTTCCGATGCTTTGGAGAATAAGTTGATTCTCTCTTTTCCGCGACAGCCCTTCAAATTATGTCACCCCTAGTTTTTCTCTTCACTAGACTTCCCTGTACCTGCAACCGGTCTTCATATGTTGTTCAACAAGTTCTGAACTTTGAAACACTCTTTCCCTCGCTCTGCTAGGTATCAGATTTCCAAATGCAGCTAGAACTCCAAAGAACACTAGGCTAAAAGTAACGTATGAGAAAATGGAACGTAAAAGAGGGAGAGGAGAAGACTAGCAAGTAGAATTGGAGTGCATCGTGCACGGTGGAAGTAGAAGGTGACTTCTTGGTCTGAGCAGCCTTACTAACTCAGGGTGTCCGCGATCCTAGACCCACACGTGTCGTTGGCTCGAGGACTTCGTCTACAATAGGTAGTAACCATCGCTACATGGTGAATCTGAGCAGCGATAACGTTCCAAGGTACCTCCGCAAGGCAAACTGCTCCCCGCCAGAGGGCGCTCCAACATTGAAAAGCGCATCGGAATGGAGGTATCTGGAGTTTGCAGGAAAACAAATCAGCGCTCAAAAGATTTTACACCTTGTTTCTTGCTTATGTGTGTGGGTTTTTTTTTCACTAGCCCAATTCCATGAAGCATGCCACAGGAAAAGCCAAGGCCCCTATTAACATGTGAAGGGTTAATACCACTAATCTAAAGATGGACTGGCCCAAAGCCACTAGCTGGCTTTCATGCCTAAGGCGTGTATCTTAGGATTCTTGATGAATGTATTTTTTTTATTTTTCTTCTATGTACACTTTGATAAGACCACGCTTGGAATATTGCATCCACTTTTGGTCGATACGATGTAAAAAAGATGTGGAGGCTCTAGAAAGAGTGCAGAGAAGAGCAACCAGGATGATGAGGGGACTGGAGACTCAACCATGAAGAACAGTTGCAGGAACTGGACCTGGCTAGTCTAGTGAAGAGAAGGACCAGGGGAGACAGGAGAGCAATGTTTGAATATTTGAGGGGCTGCCCCAGAGAG
>JANHFL010004027.1:182558-193643 GCA_032468155.1 Oxyrhabdium leporinum | reverse complement strand
CTGATTTCATGAGTTATTAATCTCATAGTATATATAAATCTTCATGTTGGATTCTAACATTGAAAATAGTTCTAGATCATTAGAGAAATCTTAAGAAATGTAGTAAATTTTAGAGCCTAAGTGTATTATTTATTCTTTTGCAACATCTTCTTCCTACATCTTCCTTCCTGTCTGAAGGAAATATTAAGACCAGAATTGCAACTTCTTCCTATCACGCTAAATCTACTGTAAATGTAGTTTTATTTGTGTGAAGGAACTTAATTGTCAGAATTAACTTACTGTATTTTGGAAAGGTCTGATACAGGAGTTCCTGTATTGACATGGATATTTTACACTCTCACTGTCATGTTGGTAGGATAAATACCAGTTTCTTCAAGTTTTTATGTACCTAATTTGGTTTCTCAAAGATTTAAATAGCTCCTTTTAAATCTGACAAAAGTGAAAACTTGCCTACTAGCAATATTATTCTGGTTGAGTTGGGCTCGTTTTGACTTAACCTTTATTGTTTACATGTATTCAAATTTATGGCCTAAAAGTGTATCAACTGATTCTGATTTTAGCACACCTAAGAGAAAGGCTGACTCTTCTGACTTTTCAAAGGGAAAGATTAAAATGTATGCAAGATTGAGATAATATTTCTGATGCAAATTTTAGATGTCAGATCATCTGAAATCTCTGACGTACTGTGAGGTGCTTCAGATATAAAAATGTAGATTTCATCAGTGAGATTCCTTATGTTGAAATCCAGTATTAAAAGTTCAGAGATAAATATCGTCCTTCCATTTGAAGATATTTTACATTACAGAATCAGGTGCTAAGATTTAAGCAGCAATAATATAAAAAATGAAATTAATTAATTAAAGACATAAGAAAAATAAATAAACTTAAGATGCCAAAATTCAAATTTTACTTAGTTGGACTTCAAGGAAGAATCTAATGGTTCCATTGCTATTATTGCAAGCAGAGAACATCCCTCATTTACAGTTTAAACAAAAGAATAGATTTTTTAATTAAAACTGACTATGGAGGAAAGGACTATTAGAAGGCTTCATTCAAGTTTGAAAAAAACAAAAGGTTATAAAGCTGAAATACCTGTGTGCTGTCACTGAATAATGACATGACAGTGTCTGTTTCTAAGGAAGAAAAAGATATTTCACAAGAAACATTAGATAAAGAAACCATTGACAATGATATAAAAAGAGTATTAACATGACCAAAGTTTCAAGTACAGAACATTTTAGACCAGCAATTAAAGCTTCTACAGTAGATATGGAAATCAGTTTACCTAAAGTCTTAGTTCTTTCACTTGATGTCAGGTTTTAAAATGAGAGTTATAACCAGATGATGTCGATGACAGAAATGATAAATCAGTAGCAGGAATTAAGTTCCTAAAATGAAAGTATTGGGAATTAGAGTAGAAAGACTGAAATATGTGTAAGTGGAACAGAAATTAAAATTAAAAACTAAAGTTGCATATAAGAAAATTAAAATGTAAAATTTCAAATCACTAACTCTGGGATCTCATTTTCTAAAGGAAAAGTTCCAGATATTGCTATTGGCCTATCCAAGGATGTTGATGTTCCCCAGCTGAAAACAACAATGGATATCATTGATATTGCAGTGGAAGCTCCAACACTTGAAATGGAGTCTGATGTACTTGGTGGAAAAAAGGATGCTTTGGAACAGAAAGTAAAAATGCCCCAAATTATTAGAGCTGATGTGAAAACTGCAGCAGTAGGCATACCATCTGTTGATATTTCTGTCACACAGTCAGAGGTAAGCACTCAGGATTTACATGGTGCAGCTAAGGAGCCAGAAGCTAAGGGACAGATAACTAAGACAGGAAGTTTAGATGGAGAAGAAAAAGGACATTTCAAAATGCCAAAATTCAAATTGCCATCATTGAGCTGGTCCCCTAAAAAGGAAGCAAGTCTTAAAACAAATATAAAAGAACCTCTAGAAGAATCTAATATTGGCATAGTATCAGTTGATACAGGCATAGAACCAAAAGTAACTCTTTCAGAAGATCAAGGAGTTCATACTGATGGAAATGTAGACATAGCCACCAAAAAAGGTCAAGTAAAAAGACCTCATTTAATTATGCCCAAAATCTCACTGTCTAAGACAAAGCTACCAAAAGCAGAAGTAGATATAGTAGTGGAAGGTGATGGAGCTTTGGTGCAAATACCTGACATAGAAAACAGTTTTACTACAAGAAAAGTAGAGGAAACAGAAATAAGTATAAAAATGCTGAAAGGCGAAATCAAAGAAATCAAAACATTCCAGACAGATACAGATATCAGCTTATCCAAAACTGATATTAAGGTGTCCATGACAAAAAGTTCATTTGAACAGAAATGTTTAGAAACAGAGTTCAAAGGTGACATTTGTTTGGACAATGCAAGTATGAAATCTGATGGTACAGAGGGGGAGTTTAGGATGCCAAAACTGAAAATGCCAAAGTTTGGAATTTCAGATCTGTCAGAAAGTGACATTTCAGATCTGTCAGGCAGTGGAATCACTTTATCAAAACCTGAATCTGATGCCTCTCAGTTTCAGATGACTACAGAATCTGATGAACTTGTTGGAAAAGCTCTGCCCTTACAAGTTAAAAGTGATGAAGGAATTTCTGAAGAAGTTCAGACTGAGGAATCTCAGAGTTGGTTTAAAATGCCCAAATTCAAAATGCCTTCATTTGGTCGCACTTCAAAGGCAAAAAAAAGTGATGGTGAAACTGAAGACATCACTGGAGAAGCTCATGTTACTGAAGTACAAGCTGATTTAAAATCTCCTGAAGTTGTAACCATATCAAGGGAACTTGACAGTGAAAAAAACACCTCAGAACAAAAAGTCATGCTTCCTCAAGAGGATGTTAGAGTACAGAAAGGGCAGCAATCTACCACTGACCAATTAATGGATGAAGGCAGTTTTTTACAGTCCTCAGAAAAAATTGGCAGGAAACCTAGTGACCTGGAACCCAAAATGTATGCTGATATAGTTAAAGATGGTGCAAAAGGACAAAGTTCTCACACTGAGTTCATTGGCACTATCCCAAAGATGGATAGTGATAGAAACATCCCTAAAACTGAGATGACCATTCAGCAACCCCAAGTCATACCAGACATTCTGGCAGTGGCTGAGATACCACCTACTGAAATTACTATGGGAAAGAAAATTGATGCTTCTATTACAGACCCAGAATCTTTGCAAAGTCTTGATACACAAGCTGAAGAGATGGGGACTGAAAAGAAGTCACCAAAAAAGGATTCTCAGGGAAAAGAAAGTATATTCAAAATGCCAACATTTAGTGTGCCTTTGTTTGGATGGTCTACCACAAAGAGCGATGCCATTGTTCCCGGTATTGAATCTGACCTAGAAGAGCCTGCTGTTACTCTTTCCAAAGTTAAAATGGATGTTTCAATCACTGATGAAGATTTTGAAATCATTGATTTCCCAGTTGAGGGCTTTGAAAAAGATTTGCCTAGAGAAAGTGAAGTGAAAGCAGAAGAGAAAGAGAAAACAAGTAAAACGAAAGCATCTAAATTCAAGATACCAAAATTTGCCAACTTGCGCAGTAAATCTCAGGGTGTAGAAATGCAGGTTGATTCACCAAAAGTGCAGAGTGAGGTGTCATTAGTTAGACCTGAGGGAGAAACGCCAGGAATCCAAGTTCAGGATAAAAAAACTGGAGATGCAGAAGAAAGTTTCCAAATGCCCAAATTCAAAATGCTTAAGTTCACACATAGAATTTCTGAAGGAGAAAAACTGACTTCAGAAGAGACAGTGGATATAAAGGATACTGCTGATGGTGATATTTCTCAGTTGCACTTCAAGACTATGTTCCCTGAAGAGAAAGGAGATGATATTCAGAAATCAAAAGTCAGAATTACAACATTGTCTGAACCTACCATTCAGAGACCACAAGTTGGAAGTAAATTCCAATCTACAGACTCTTCTTTTGTGGATACAACAGTGTATGTGCATAAACAAGTGCCAAAGGAATTCAGTGCTGAATTTCTTAAAGAGAAAGTAGACACTATGGACAGTAACGTTCAAAAGTCAATCGCTAAAATTACAACACTCAAGGAGCCAGATATTCAGAGAGCACCACTTGAAATTAAACTTCATCCTGATGATCCATTTAGTTCAAGTGCAACAGTGCAGGTTAAAGAATCAGTCATTGAAAGCAAAGAAATAAAGATGGAAAGTAAATCTACTTTTGGCTGTGGTGATGTTGCTGAAATACAAGAATCTTTCTCCACTCAAATAGTAAAAGAATCTGAGATTCCTCCATCAGAAGTTAAAACTGCTGCCTTTGGATTTTCGCTTCTCAAAGTGAAAATCCAAGAATCACACGTGAGCTTAGATGTACCAGTCAAGTTATCTTCTGCAGAATATATGGGTGAAATATTGGAGGATAAGGATCATCAACTTTCAGCTACAGGAAAAGCAGCACAGAAAGCTGGTTTGAGTGAAGTGAAACCATGTGATAAAGATAAGGATCTAACTTATGAATGCATTGAAGGAACATCTTGTGCTGCAACGCTGACAACACTTAAATCCTTTACAGTTGATGTACAGTCTTCTAGTGAATTTGCAGAGAGTCAGCCTGAGCCAATAGAGATATCTAAATCTGCTATAGAAATTGCAGAGGAAACGGCATTTACAAGTAGCACAGACGAGGTCACAGATGAAAAAGACAGTAAGAGATCTGGTAGATTTAAACTTTGGTTTCCAAGTATTGGGTTTTCTCCCACTACGGATGACACAACATCAGAGTCAAAACCCGATGCTCAACAGAAAGTTCACCCTGATGATTCATCCAAATTAGACAGTGATACTGCCAAAGAAACTGAAAAAACAGGATGGTTTAGATTTCCTAAGTTAGGTTTTTCATCTCCAACAAAAAAGAGCAAGGAAGTGGGCAAAGAAAAGGAAACAGATTCAAAAGAAGGGAAGGGTGAAGAAAGTCCAACAGACAAAAATGAAACTTTCTTTGATGCTCAGGAAACCTTATCACTCAAAGAGAAAGAAGAAAATGAAACCTCAGGTGATATACCATCAGAGCCCATTGTTTCATCTTCAGCAAGAACTGAATTGATCCTCTTAGAGAAAGGGAAAGTCGAACCCAAACATACTCCTGAAGACGCATCAAAATAAAATTGTTTCTTCCTACATATAAATAAAAATACAATATCATCTTGAAAAGTATTTTAAAAAATCAGAAAATAATATTGCCTTCATTTCAGCAAAATAAATAGAATGCTACCTTAAAATGATCTTAAAAATACTTTATATTGCAATAGTGTTTTATAAGTTCAAGGAATAGTCTTTCGTGTCTTCACAGAAACAAGTATTACCTGCAATATGAAATAAATGTATAAGAAAATCCAGACAGATGATGGGCCCTACCATTCATTAAAGATATACATAGTTCCAAGGAAACCAACCAAGATACTGTCTGCTAATTTCTGTAAAGATATTCTTTTGCCAGATCTATTTTAGAGAAACCAAAGCAAAGCGAGAGATTAAATATACTGTTCTGAAAATTACAGTGATTTTGTGTGGGATTATTTGCAAAAAGTACTAAGAAATTAGTGCTGAGAGAAATAGACATATATTTCTCCTTTTTTATATTTTATTTTTTTAACTACATTTATGCTTCTATCTTATTAAAAACATCATTCTTAGACTACTCAGAGATTATTGTAAACTAGATAAATGGAAGTAGGAATGTAAATCTTATAAAGTTGCTCTTTGAGACTTTTTCCACCCAATACAATTAATTGAGTCAGTTCAAAATATAACAGCATATCCTAAATTTAATTAGTTTTAAACCCATTTTTTTCCTAATTGGCATGTGATGTGAACCCAGTCCATTTCTACAAACCAAGAAAATGGCTTTTAATTCAGTAGCATGCTTGGTAAATAAAGCCCATCATCTTATCCACAGTTCAGGTGAATTATTGGGAGCTACAGCAGTTGTGTTTCTATTATAAATCTAAGTTATTGTCTGTGGTGACTTAGTGCCATATTTTCCATTATATTGTGCTGACAAAGCTTCCAATTGATAAATATATCCTAAACATTTACCAGAGCAGCCTATCTAATTCAAATTGCTTTTGAATTGTCTTTAAAATCAAGAATCTTAATGCAGATATATTAAGATCTTTCTTGGTGCTTCATCTCATGATCAACTGTGTGCCTAGAAGTCAATATCCACTCCCTTGTTGCCACTACTTGGGAATTTTCCAATATGCTAAGCAAGAATTTAACACTTTCCTGCTTTTCTAGATTCTTATCAGATACAATAAAAATATTCTTCATACGAAATAATGATAATGCATTCAGTTTACAACATATTACTGTCAAGTAATAAAGTGAATTTCCCCTATTTTAATTTTAACACTTTTAATCACCAAAAGACAAGATTCATAAGATCAATCTACCTTAATAAAAAACGTTTGAATCAATCAAGATGGAGGTCCTAAATAAAGGTGTCTGAGGGGGTTTAATGTCAAGTACTTCAGTGTGATATGATTATAAATTGGAATTCAAATAACCTGAGAAGACAGGAAGTGTGTGGTGTCATCCTTGAACTACAAAGTATAAATAGAAGAGGACAAGTACTCATGGTTTTAACAGTTTCTTGGAGATGTATAGTTGTTGTTGGATTCTGGATTATATGATTTCTTTTTTATAAATATATAGCTAACAAAATACATACCTATTTAAAAAGTATGCTAATTTATGACAAAAATGCAGAATATATTCTGATTATGCTGCCAATATGGAAATAAAAGCAGTAATGTTTGTATTGTGATAATTACTCTGATTACAAAGTAATACTATCATAGCCACATGTGCTTATCTGACAATGC
Organism: Oxyrhabdium leporinum; assembly: GCA_032468155.1. Lineage (NCBI taxonomy): Eukaryota > Metazoa > Chordata > Lepidosauria > Squamata > Cyclocoridae > Oxyrhabdium > Oxyrhabdium leporinum. Next base: position 186,762 of record JANHFL010004027.1, on the reverse strand, counting down.
TGGAAGTCTTAAATAAACCTATGCTTGAGTCATAGGGTCAGGACTCCTAGTGTATTTGTGAAGAGAAGCAACATACCCCAGAGAGATTTCAAATGGAAGCCATGCTTTTTAAATTCCACAATATCATCTTCACTGATGGTATGAAAACCCCGTGTGTTCAGAGGTCTTTGAGAAGACTCTGCATTGGTAAGAGTTGCCTATTCAGGTTTTCTTTCCAAGTCTTCCCCTTCCCCATTTTAATCAGATGGGGTTGACATTTTCTACTCTAGGAATTTATAACTTCGGTGGTAGAAGTAGAACAAAATACAGAGTAAATTCCAGGGAAATTTTAAAAAAATCTTCTCCTTTAATGGCTGCAATTCATTCCAGCAAAATAGTCACTAAGCAAACTACATGACTAAGTGTGTGTGTGTGAGAGAGAGAGAGAGAGAGAGAGACAGACAGACAGACAGACAGACAGACAGATTCCAAAGATTTCTGGTTGCTGCTCTTTCACTCAGATAAGGTCTCTCATGCAGCCACACCAGCCCTCCTCTCAATCTAGCATGTGTTGTTGTCAGGGGCAAAAGTGTGGACATTTGTCGGAAAACTGTTTTCTCACTACCATTAACTATCATAAATCCAACTGTATTTGCAAACAGTTTTTACTGGGGCCATTGCTAAATGAGGCCTGCATTTAGAATTCAGAATTCCAGCCTCACTTAGAAATACAGGAGCAATAACTCCTGTATTATTAGATTTCTCTTTGAAGAATCTGTTGACTGTTTTGTAGTAAGTCCCATGCCTGCACTGATGGTGAAGTATTCTTCAGACCAGACTTTGAAGTGCCTAGAAACTATATAAAATAAAAGAGTACAATGTTGTAGTATGCCCCCACAAAGGTAAAGTCCACAGCTGCTTTATTTTAAAAATTGTCTTTAAAAAAAGTCTTTCCACGAGTTTCTGTTGGGAACTCAAAGAATATATAGGAATCTCCCACGTGTGCCTTCCATCATTATATGGCCTATGAGGGCTGTTGTGCTGAAAGGGAGGAACTAACCACAGTCACTCAGAAAGTTCCAAAGTGGGTTGGAATTTGACCCTAGATTTTGGCTTAATCGCTACACCATGTCAGCCTGCTGCAATAACCAATATATGATTTTGGTGAAGGGAAATGAGCATTCTTAAGCACTTTGAAGCACAGCTATAAATTTTAGCAGAGAAGATAAACGAGATGTGTAATGGTATGTGAAAGTCTTTGATTAAAGAAAGTTCTATACAAGAAGAACACAAATCCCACGAAAAACACTTATCAAACAAAATCAAAGCTATCTACCTCTTCTATTTACCATCTGAGCTGAAATGTATTTCAGAAGAAGTAACAAGGGAAACCCATCAACATTCAGAAAATATTTGAAGAGTACCAGACAGAATAAATTAAGGGCAATTCTCTTTCACCCCAAAGTACAGAACAGAAGCAGCATCTGGGGAAGGGTTCAGAAAGGTCAAGATGGCAATCACAGCCATGTGATCAAAACCCTTTATAAAGGAATAATGGAATAATTGTATTTAAGTTTTAGACATATTTCAGTTGAATATTGTGGAAAATGTCCTCTAACAAAGTGAGCAATTTAATGATTTAAGAATGACTAAACCTCTGGTCCCAGTGACTGACCCAGAATGGATCCCGCAGTTTCAGAACACAAAGTTTTACTCTTTTACTTACTTCTTTTTTATTGTTTTTTTAAAATGGTGCACACAAATATTATAGACATGCATATCCAATTCTCCCTGCAGTCCAATTTATTTCCTTGTGACTAAAAGGTGAGAAGGACTGCACACACTTTTAAAAAGATTTAGAGGATGTGCACTAGACATTATAAAGACAGCTTCTAGCATTCATTAAAGAATTATGATCTATTTCATACATCTTCATTTTGTCCAGCAAAAGTACCTTAACTTTAAGGAGCAGATTCCCTGGAGAAACTGAATCTTTCAGGTTTAGAGAGAAACCTGAAAAATGTAAGTTTATTTGAATGAACAGCTGAGTGCAATATTTATCTGAAGGTCAGGGTTGTACTGATGCAAGTTCAAAGAAGAGGAGTGGAGAAGGATGACATCACATGCTCCAGCCTTTTTAAGCAAATGTTGCCTGCCTTTGATTAGTGAGTCAATAAAAAGAGCACCTCAGTAAAGAAATGTGTATTCAGGTAAACTGTCACTAACATTACATTATTTTAGTCCAAGGAAGTGAATTCGTCTTGTCAACTCTAACCAACTGCAAGCAGAAAGTTTCATTTCTATAACCATCTTGCATGATTTTCAGGACTCAATGAGGCAAGGGGAAATGTATATAATCTGATGACAGCAAAGGCCAAATATTTCCCAAATCTGTGGGTGTTAGCGAAAGCTAGGCAGTTTCTGATCCTTTAATTGGTCACTGTATCTACTGCTGGATTATTTATTTAACCAAAAAGCTCCAACTTTGCTGAGAAAGCAAAATTAATAGATTAATTGGAAACTTGCATGACAATCTTTAACTTTAATTAAATGGGGCCAACTGCTAATTTCTGCAGTAAGAGACTTGAGAACCAGTCCACGTGCTTCTAGTTACAGGAAATTAGTTCCTGCTCACTCCTTAGCTAAGAGATGGCGAGCTTCCTCTCCGATCTGGTGAGTACTGGGCTACCTGTCATTTACCACCCCTACACAAAGACACCCAGAGAGGGAAAGCTCTGGGTGCCGAACCTCATGGGGAGCCCTCCTTGCTGGTTTGTTGATTTGATAGCCCACCTATCCTTTAGGACTTGGGAAGGAAATTACCAGGGACCCTCAGCTACCTGAGGGAGGCATTCTCTACCCAAACACCTACCACTTTTGGGAAGCTCTGCCCCAATTTCCCGGGAAGGGGGGGAGGGGTGCTGTAAAAGAAGCACAGAGAGAGGATGCTGAGCACCAGCTGGAGTTGCGGAGAAGGCTTGGGATGGGAGTAGTCTAAAAGACAAGAGGTGGGATTCAGTGCTAAGGCTCCTCATTGCACTGGAACATTATGGCATATCTGATCCTACACATGTCTATCACGAGGTGAACCCCAGTTAAATTTAATAGAACTAACTGCCATAGAGGGACTGTGAGGCTGCCCCATAAACAGCAGGTGAGCGGACATATTCTCGGACTCTACACAATACCTGTTTCCCTCACTTTTATCATGCATGATAAAAGTGCTAATAGCATGGCCTGAGTTCCCCCTCCTGGCCTGGATTGTAGTCACAGAAACGAGGGGCCAAAAGAGTTCTTCCTTGGAGAGTGGCCACTTCTACCAGGTCCCTTGGGGCAATGCCAGAGCTGAGCCTTCTTTTGGTTTCAGCTGCAAAACACCCTCTTTATCTAATGCCAGCAGTTTTTATATATACAGAGAGTGGTCCTCAACAGGCTGCTTTACATTGTTTTCATTTTGTCTTTAATTAGCTGGCTTGTTTTAAAGATAAAGGCACAGGCAGCCATGCTATCTCAGTAAGGCTGCCAGAGGTGAACGGCCTGAACCCTGGGGGCCAGAGAGTGGAGCAGAGAGTGGCCTGCCAGGGTGGGGGGGGCAGTAAGAAAGGGTGGGTCATGGCCCCACCCTGACCTCAAGGCAAGGTGCCACAAACTGCCTGAAAAGCATGGACGGGGAAGAAAGGGCAGCCTGCCTCGAGTAGGCTCTGTAGACAATATCTTCTAACTAACTCCTCTGTAACTTCATGTTCGGATTCAGCTTGAAAACGGTGGAAACGAAAACATTTTATGGGAAAGACAAGTCCATGTTATGTGTGAGGAGGAAGAGGTGGAGGAGGAGGCAGCGGCGCCTGAACCGGCTTATAAGTACTTTTCCTCTAAAATTTCAACATCCAAAAATTGAAGCTTTCCTGGGTTTGGCTAGTTATGTGATCAGTTCAGTGACAAATGTGGGTAGCGATGAAGACATTGGTCAATCTCTGAGTGCGAGCTTGGTCTGTGATATGGCACCAGAGAGTTCCTTTGAAACAGAATTAAGCTTTTGTTTCCCCCACAAAAATACCCATCATGGAAATATCATTTATATAAAGTCATAAACAGCAACAACTGGTATATTCTTTCTTTTTTTATCATTCAATAGTCATTAGGAAGGAAGACTTGGCCATTAGATAATTCCTGATTTGAAGGCTAAGCAAAGACATCAAGAAATGGAGCAATGGGGGTGGGGGGT
>JANHFL010004027.1:151521-178816 GCA_032468155.1 Oxyrhabdium leporinum | reverse complement strand
ATTGCCCCCACAATCCGGGTCCTCATTTTACCTACCTCGGAAGGATGGAAGGCTGAGTCAACCTTGAGCCTATTCCTCAGATGATAAACCTGTCACTTCAAGTGAGGATTTACTTGATCCAGATTTGGTCCTCCCATTAAAACATATTTCCACAAAAATATTTCCATACCAATACTAGGTTTGCTTTCTCCATGACATGCTAGTTTTCTATATATAAGGAAAAATAGTAATTGTTTGCTCCCATTCCTAGTCAGTAGTGATACAATCCATACAAACAAATAGGAGAGATCCATTTTATTCAAATTATCTGAGGACCTATGTTCAGATTTAATGATACCTTCGATACCTTGAAGGGTGCCTGAAATGGCTGCTAGAAAAATATTCCATAATAGAGACCTATATCAATTTTTCTGCACCACAGATTATATCAAAAACAACTACAAGATCAGAGGTGCAACCATCTGGACAAAATGAAGAAAGTGAAGCCTAGAACAGAGAAGACATTTAATTACTATTACATATTTCAAGATACTCTCAGAGGAATCCTAATATTACAAAAAAAAGTATGTCTGTTTTCCTTTGGATTCCTCCACCCCTGCACAAGGGAAGAAACTATGAATGGAAACTATGGATTAAACTTCCCCAAACATATTCAAATTGCATCGCCATTTATTTATTTTTCTTTCATTCTGGCAATAAAGTTAAAATAATACTAGTAAAAACAAGAAATGGGGCTAGAAATTAGTCTCCCTGCACCCTTTACATCACTTATAAAAATTGCCAGCATGTAAGAAACTCAGACACCATTTCATGTGCTGCTGGACATCAATGTTTTAAGTTTAAGGACTAAGAAAGACTTGGCTGAATAGCTATGCTAGTGTTCAAGGAGCAGGATGGGATAAATTAGCTTTTGTACGCCATCCAGAGTCAATGTGAGATGGGTGGCTCTATAAATCATTTAAAATAAATATTTCTGGGACTAGAGCAGAAAGTCTACAATCTCAAACAGCCTGTTCAGCCTAGAAAGACCTCACATTGATCTGAACTAATTCAATTGTATTATATGAATGGGCCTTATTCCTTTCATATCCTTGCTTATAATGGTTAGAATGAGTCATTAGTCCGTTCCAGATCAAAATTGAGAGCAGGCCATTTTTGTGTGCCAGTGGAGTGCTGAAATGATTTCATTGATACTCTCACAAAATGTGTTTCGCAGAAGTGACTGCCTACTCTCAAAGTGACTGACAAGGCAAGTTTGGTCTATTGTAAAACACTCATTTATCCAAAAACAAATAGCTGAAGTTCTTCCCAATCACTTCTTCTCACCATGCCTTTCTATTTTTATGTTTTTATAACAATTACCATTGGACCCACTTTTTTAAACATTTATTTATTATTTTATTTATTTATTAAATTTATATACCGCCCCATTCCGAGGACTCGGGGCGGTTCACATAAAAATATAAAAATATATATATAAAATCCTTTAAAACCCCGTTTTTAAAACTAACCCCTAAAAATTTAAAATCCATTTAAAAACCCCTCAGTCAGGATATGCTAGAAGCTAGCACTTTGCTTTCAAATACTAACTGCCCTTTTTCTTTTAACATAAAATAAAACTAAGGGAAGCTGGGGAAGTGGGTTGGGTGGGTACAAAGATTTATATAACACACAGCTTTCTCCTGCTGTATCTTTACTTGCAACAGTCCTCCAAAATCCTAACTACAAGTTTCTTTCTCAACGTGTACAAAACAAGATACATTCGTAAGCGTAGATGTTAGGGCTCAATCTGCAGTCTTCTTGTTCCTATTGTATAGTGGGCTTCAGTAAGCAAGAAACAGACCATCATAGCTACAACAACATTCATTGACTCAAAACTGGAATTGAGGAACAGCAAGCAAATGCCTGTAATTTATACTCTAGGCCCACAGGGCCTTAACCAATCATAGGGCTTGAAAAAGCCCGTCCAAATATGAACGTTCTAAGTTTCCCTCCAAAACAGTTGGAGTTAACAGTTTAGGATCATCTAAAGGTTAGTTTCACTTTAGCAGGGCTTAACACAACTATATATAGTCAATACATAACAGTTCCATAATGAGGGCCTCCTGTTTCCTAATCCAGGCCATCTGAAAACTCACGTTCACCAAGACTCTTAAGAGTCCTCAATGGCCCATTATCATACAGTAATTTTAAAAATGCTCACCATTTTAGAAATTAGCCCCATCTTCGGCCTTTACAGGGCGTATGGATCAAACCAGATCTCCTGGCAACTATCGGAAGGCTGATTTTACAAATTTATAAAACTATTTCCCATCCACATGGACCATTGATTGAATTTCCCCTTTACAATGAGGAAGTAATCATTATTAGATTAATAATGAAAGGTAAAGATTAAGGCCGTTCTGGTACATACCAGGCCTGTTCAGCAGAAACGTTACATGCGTGCAGTCAAGCAATTTTGTCCTGCTGTCTTCTTTAGTTTGGCACGCTTTTGGGTGGAGGAAAAACCCTGCTTGTGTATGGGGCAGCAGTCCACACAGATTTCATGCCAACTTTTTTGTGCTGAAGGGGGTGGGGGGGCACCTCTGCCATTCATTGATGAATTTTCCACCTGGCACGGGGTGCGCAATTAATTCTTCAAAGGAGCCATGAGAAGCTGGGATTGTTGTGGAGGACCAAACCAATAGGCTGAATTCTGCTGCTGGGGCCACCCACATGCTGAGGGAGGAAGGAGCCCAGAGCCTTGCCTCCCTTTGCCTCAGCCTGGCTGCTGCTCTTCTGCTGCAGGCGCAGAAAAGCTTTCTCTTGCTAGCCGGCTAAAGGAGTGTCTCAGTTGCTTCTCCCACTCTCTGCAGCTCACTTATTTACATTTTATTTTCTAACTTCCAATGGACCTCAAGCCAAACAGGGAGAGACAGACAGACAGGGAGAGTCAAAGGGCCATAAAATGTCTAGATCTGGCCTAGCAGAATATTACTTTCTCTACTGATCTAATCTTGCTGCTCACATAGATCCTAAACCACTGCTGCAGACAGAGAAAGGAAGGCAGTAATCTAGGAATTTTGAAATTCAATGAAAGTTCAAGAAGACTGCTAGACAGAGATGAAGAGACTAAAGTGAGGGAAAAGGCAACAATGATCGCCCAATGAAGCCTGAAAACTAATAACTGCAGCACAGTTTTTTTTCTCTGAGATTGTCCTGTTTTCTTTCATTCAATGCGCACTGTTGTGCTTCTGTATATCATATAAAGCTCTCATGGAATTTTTGTCCCTCTTTTTTGTGGAGGAGCAGTCTTGGGGTTCCTTCTAGCGTGTTTCTATTATTTTTCCCCTCTTCCATAGGGATGATGCTGTTTTGGCTACCTAAAAATGTTTACTCCAAGCTCACTTGCATCAGGTGAGTGAATGGTGGAAGACAGAGCAGCAACAATTCTCCAATCCTTCGCTTGCTTGCTATGGATTTATTCCTTCTTTCCTTTCCTTGCTCCCCAGCATTTTATAGTCAGAAAGAGGTCTGGAACCTTTAAAAGAAAATCTGTTTCTATAGATTCAAGCAGGTGTGTATTTCTTACCTTTCCCAACCTGAAGCTTCAAAGGAGATTAGCCCAGGCTCTAACTTTGTATAAACCTGGCATGAGAATGATTTATTATAGCAAATTTGTGATAAAATTATATAAAATAACCATTTATTTTGGTTTGAAAGACATCCACATTATTCAGAAACAAAATGGTACAGATAAACTGCCTGTCAAGCAAAATAAATTACTGTTTTGTTGGTTTTTAAAAAAAACTAAGACAAAGGAAAAAAAGCATCCCATTGAAGGTCTGCAGGAATCAGATGGATCTTATAATTATACACAGTATTTCAAAGAGGACATCAAAATGAAGTAAAAGATGAACCAAAAATGGAAGTCACTGAAACAGTTTTGAGTTACACAAAGCTGAATTTCAGTAACTCTCATAGAGCTCAGCTTGCTTCAGTGTGGCATGCAGATCTAATACAATGATAGCTGTGAAAAAATGTTTTTAACAGTGGAAAACAGTTTCAGCAGAGTAACAACCAGCAGATGCTTAGGCACTACTGAGCAGGGGACACAACAGAAAGTGAACAAGTAGTTTTCTGGATTTTGACAATGGCAAGATCAGGAATTCATTTGAAGGAAGGAAGGAAGGAAGGAAGGAAGGAAGGAAGGAAGGAAGGAAGGAAGGAAGGAAGGAAGGAAGGAAGGAAGGAATTAATTTACAAAAGTGAATTATCACTAGCAACTTACACTCCAACTTCTTTCAAAAGTAGGTATCTGTAAATATTCAAAGCAAACATTTCCTTTGATTCACGTAAGGATGACTTGGGGACATACACACATTAGGTTTTTTAAATGTATATATTTAAGACACTTATTGTATAGCTGAAACTGAAGTGTGCATTTAAAGCCTAATATATCATGTAAGGAGATTTATTATTTCCAATTGGTTTCAAAGCCTTCCTGGGTACACAGGTTGCATTGGGTTGTTTTCATGTGATGTAGAAAAACACTTACCCAATCAATTTCTCAGATGAAATGAGAAGTTATCCCTTCTGCTAATGTACACAGCTGGTCATTCTTGAAAACGTGCCTCTGAAATTTTTCCTAATTTGAATTGAACTCAGCCATAGAGGTAGTCCTCACTTAACAACTGCCCTGTTTAGCAATTATTTAGCAGTTATGACAGCACTGAAAAAGTAACTTTACTGACAGTCTTTGAATTTATGATAGTGGAGCATCTCAGAGTCATGTGATTTCCATTTACATGATTCAAAGCTAACTTCCAACAAGCAGAGTCAATGAAGAAGCTGGTGTGAAATTATAAGTTGTAGTCATGTGATGTCTTGCTTAATTGTGTGGCATAGCAGTTGCCAGTCTTGATTGTGGTAAAGCAAGGGCTATCTGTATTGGCAAACATGCAGAATCCAACATACACACACCTGTTTGAAATCTATACAAGAAGTCTGTGATGGGCAAAAACTTCCCCCATTAACTGCTTTCACTCAGTGTTTTTACATATGTATTTATTTAGCACACTTATGTTATTGCACACTCTCAGACTATATGGTAGTATTACCACCAGTATGAGAACCACAGCATTCTTTTCAAGCAGATAAACATTCTCTCAATGAATCATACTCATTCAATCTTGATCAGTCATTTTAACTTAAGGGGGATAAGCTGTTTTCCCCCCAAAAAATGTAAGCTACTCTGAAGAAATCAAACATTTGTCACTGAACTTCAAGTGATCTGTGTTTTGTAATCCGTTGAAACTGGCTTGCCAAATATAAAAGTTTTAATTAAATAAAAACTGTATCAGCAAGTAGGTCCCGTTTATTTGACTTTCTGCTAATCAGAAAGTCAAATAAATGGGACCTAGATTGTACCCACATACTGGGATTAAATGTTTAACAGGTTGTATACATATTGCACTAGAGGGATCCAATATGAGAATATCAAAGCCAGATGGCTTCTTCTTCGACTTAAGTGTATCAGAAGTAATATGCAATCTATTTGTAATGTATTAATTGTATAACCTTAGTTTGTTTCTAATTTTAATTTTATGTGCAGGGTAAACCCAAGTCTTTTTTGCTACCTGTGAGCAAACCAGACTTCTATGTCCATGCCCTCTGGATGTTCAGACATAGATGTAGCACTGGAGTAGGACAAATGTCTCACCTTAGTCTTGAATATTTATGAAATATATGCACAGATGTGAACATCCTTCCACATGTGTTAAGCCTGTATTTTCTAGAATTCCCCAGATACATGTTGCCTGGTAATTTTGAGAATTGTATGCATTTGCAATTCATTCAATTGGGGAAAGTTGACTGAGAAGATGGCATAAATATAAAACTGCTTTTCTAGGGTTTTTTCTAAGCTTACTCAAAACTCTGCAACAGTATATTTGGAAGATAATCTAATGTAGACTTGGTGCTGACAAATATGGACTAGTGTGACATCAATAATTAAGGTGAAGATTTTTGATGCATTTACAAGGTTTGGGTTCTTAAGAGATGGTAGAAAAAAATGATGAGCGGCAAGAATCGACATGTGTCATCTCTATGACTCAGAGACAAGTTTACAAGTGACCATTAGGTACAATTAAACAGAAGCTGTATAAATGAATCTGTAACTGGATCAGTTTCTAATGGGAAAAGTACTGGCAACTTTTATTTGGTGCCTCAACATCAATAGCAGCATTTACATTATTTAAACCCGTGCACAATCAAGTAAAATCCAACTGGATAGCAAAGATTTCCTCTGAGCAACTAAATTGATTTTTTTATTCATTTTCAAACAAATTTTACTTCTACTAGAATTTAAAATTTTAAACATGTTCTCTATAGCAGGGGTTCCCAACTCCCAGGCTGCAGCCCACTACCAGTCCATGACCCATTCAGAAGCGGACCGCATGATAAGCAGGCTGGTGCACATGCGCACACCCTCGACTTGTGTGAGCAGCAGGGCAGTGTGCATTTACCTGTGCACGTACCTCAACTTGCTCAAGCTATGTGCACATGTGAGTGTGCGTGCCAGCCTGCTACTTGCACAACCCAGTTCCCCTCTCCCCACCAGGCCGCCAAGGTTGGTGATCGCTGCTCTGTAGGATATATCCACACTATCCATCATTTCCAGACCTGAATAAATTACTGTCAATACAATCATTCTCCATTTTTCTATGATAAAATTATGCACTACATTCATTTCTCAACTGCATTCATTTCTTAACTGAATTCACTTCTCAACTGTATTTAATCTGGTGATCTTCAACAATTATTTAGAAATGAAGTGAATGTTATAAAAGATTTCCCTGTGTCAACTGATATCAATAAGCACTTCAAATAGATAACAGTTCTGTTCTTAGTCCCATCCTATTTAAACCATTGCTGATTTGACAAATGGACAATTCATTTTAATTGGAAAAGCAGGTCTTTAAAAATGTTTGCAAAGTTATGCTTGATATTGGTATTAAGTTTATAATGGCCAGACGTAAGACAATTATAATACTGCACTACTCACTTGACACATCATCAGCCAAACAAGTTTTAGCATTGAGATTCAAGAAAGGGTAGCACCAATATTAGAAATTGTTTTGTAGTTGGACAATGGAGAAGGTAAGTATTAATTCATGCTTTTTGTTCTTAGGTGCTCAAATTCCCAGCACAGGAATGTTGGATAACACTGAATATTGTAGCAAATTAGTTTAGTTACATTCTCCTAGAAACTACATTAAACTAAAACTGTGTTGTATAATTTCCAAGATATATCCCAGGATCTACATTCATTTGAGCAATTTTAAGGCAACAGCTACAATATCACCATTATTTGTGGCAACTTTTTGATAGTCCCCACCTTATAATTTGGAGTGGAAAGGGATATGGGATTCCGTATGGCCAGCTCTGGAGATCAGAGAAATCCGCTCTTTGCTGGAACCAAAAGTTCAGCATAATGTCTGCTGCAGTGTTTCTCAACTTTGGCAATTTGAAGATGTGTGAACTCCAACTCACAGAATTCTCCAGTCAGCATAACTTCAAGCTGCAAACTATCAATGCTTTAAACACATCTTCAAGCAGTCAAGGTTGAGAAACTCTGGTCTATTGATACAGCATGCTACTTTTCCCATTTGAGTGGGATACCCATTAATAATAAACTGAGCATGAGAGGATCGTCTCATGGGGGCATGTTGAGCATGCCTTGTTGAAAGTCCACCCCCAAACCCTGAAACTAGAAGGTTATGGAGAAAGCCTGTTTTTTACTGCTCAAAACTGTTTTCCTAGAGGTACAAAAAAGGCCTGTGCCTTTCTGCTCTTTAAATAATGCATGAATGTTAGCGAGATTCAGACCAAGTATACACATGCTGAATTGTGGTTAGCTTAGATCCATACTACACAACAAGCCAGGATGAGCAACTTTTTCTGCCTAGCAACCAAACTATATTTTTCTGCTCTGCCTGAGTCCCAAAAGGGAGATAATATCTGCCATCACTAATGTAGTCTGAGCCATGATTTGAAAATACATTGTGTTACTGTGCAATTTATAGGCAAAATTGATACCTGTACCTTAAACTTTGCGGAGCCCTTCCCCCTCCCACCCCAATGTACACATACACAACCAGGGAATATTGGCTTAAAGTTTTAAAGAATGCATTTAAACTGTCCCCACACAAAATTCTACTAAGCCATAAACTGCACAAAGCTGTGCATGATCCAAAATGGCTCATCCACATAAAATGAAATCCACACAATTGGGTTAAGCACAAGTATCCACTCTTGGGCTTAAGCTTAAGCATCATGCTAAACCCAAATCAAGCAAGCCACATGGTGGCTTAGCAAGTTGTGATCATGTTACTACTGTGGTTTATAGATGAGTCTTGTGTCAGTTCAGATATTCTGGCTTATTTAACAGGCCATGGTTAAAAAGACTATGTGTAAACCTTATTACCAAAGTGCTGGGAGACATTGTGACTACTTGCCCAGTTGTGGAACATTTATTTTTATGCCCCTCTTTAGATAGAATAAAAAAAAATATTCAGAGCACATAGACCCTTTGTTACATGGAGACTAACATGATACAATAAGAATTTGGCAACCTGGCTATACAAAATCCTGATTTGGTCATTGAATTCTCTCCTACAGAAGTACTTATTTGGAATTTTTCAAATGAATCACATACAGAGAACAATGCAGCCATATTCACAGCTCTCTTGTCTCCACTCTTTTAACCAGTGGAACAGTGAAAGCAGCATAACTGGAAGCAAAATTATTCAATATCATCTTTGCTTCCTTCTCGAAGACATTTTTCAGGCAACTGCTCCTGAATTTGTAAAAGTAAGCTATGCTGCCTCACTTTACCTGACAGTATGAAAAATAAATCCTGACCAACCCATTTGAATACTCCATATTTAAAATTAATTATACAGCACCAGCTATCCACTGTCTCAAAAAGTATATTTTCAAAATGGATTCTATATACAACTCAACCAATTGCTATGAACAGGCTATATCTGAGAACATATCAGAGCTTCAGCAATAGAGAATGAAGAATATGCAAGGTCTGCTTTGTTATGGCACAATAGAAGAATGGCACACCGAATTGCTTTCTGCTAAAAAAAAAATCTCTTGTGGATGTGTTGTTCCACACCATTAGCCTTTTTCCCCCACATAGGGTTTCACCCAGTCTTCAACTGCCCACATAGCAGAGATTGTACCTTTTCCCCCATTTTGTGCAATGTGCTAACAATCTAAACAACTGTTCCACGTGGACTTGCCCACAATCACTCACACACAACTCATATGCAATACTAAACGCCACAGTAAATGACATACTACAGGATAAGCAATAGAAAATATTCTGTCAGATCACATATTTTTCCCCAGCTGGAACAAATGTTTTATCCTGCAGGCCAGTAGATCCAAAGTTCGATTTCTGAATGTAATTCATTTTCTTGACAGGTGACAAAGACTCCAACACAGATCCAGAAGTGTTGTTGGCAGTCCTGACTTTAGCTGCTTCAGGTGGTAGCACAGAACAGGCCTTGTTGTTGGTGAGCAAATCCAAGTTCCCGCTTGGGTCAATGATGGCATTTATAACTGCCAAAAAGGAAAAAAGAAGCATTATCAGTTCTCTTACTAAATCCCAACCTACTTTTTCACTTGATGTTTGATACCTGAGCAACAACTGAGCGCATGGATAGTGAATGGCTTCTATTTCAGAAACAGTCTCCCAGCAGATAATTTAATGCTATGAAAGCTCATTCTGTGATGGCTGCTTTGCGAAGACTGAATTATATTTATTTGATTTGAATTATATTGCTGCCCCTGTCATATATGCAACTCCAGGTGGCTTACAATAAAATACATAAAATTCACAATGTAAAAATAGAATACATAGTAGTTGGGCATCATCCAATTAATTACTGTATTGACGTATAGTAGCTAGGGCATAGGCTCTATCACATGCCTTGGGCCCTGGGCTTGAGAACAAAACCAAATATCAAAGGTCTTATGCATACTCCTTAATTTAGAGTACTTGGGGCATACCACTCCTGCGAGGTAGAGACAACTGGGGAGAGACGGTCCCATTAGTAAATGGTGTCAGCATTCCAACTAACCAACTCCAACCCAATAAACTCTGAGACAGACAGTTCCTCAAAGTTCCAATTTATTAGAGTTGTCATATTGGCACATCTGGGAAAACCCAAATCTTAGTGTTTCAGATTTTCCCTTCCCAAAAGAGAATTCAAAGATCCATCCCTTGCACCCATCAGTCCATCACATGGTCCAATCAAATCTTCATCCCAACTGGAGACATCCCCTCCAGGTGCAGGGCAACATGTCCTTGACTCTCTGAGAAGAATGTTGTTGTGTCTATTCAACTACCCCACTAAAAATCCCCCCTCCCAATTTTCCAGGCACCAAATGTGGCAGCCTCAAAGCTTCCAAGTAAAATATTGCTCCCAAGGCTGACAAATGGGTTCAGTCCTAAGCTATGAAGTGTTTTAAAGGCGAATTGAATTCAAGCACCCTGAATTGTAGATAAAAGCATACTGGCAACCAGTGCAGCTCATGAAGCAGTGATGGCATATGCACCAAGCAACTGGTTGCATTCTACACCAGTTGAAACTTCCAATACCCCTTCAGCGTAGATATATATTTATCCTCACTTGAAATTGCTCAGCAGACATTTTGTTTTATCTGAAGACCCAAGTAAGTCTTGTTTTATACTCTGACACATGGCATCTTGCAACATCTCCAGCTTTCTGTTTTTCAAAACTTAATCATATCTATTGAAGGTTAATCATTTATGTATATATAAAAAAACTATGAAGGCAAGTATTACAAACCTTCAAGTTGTTTTTGGACTCTGCGAAGCTCCTTCAAAATAGAGCTGATTTCCTAGATTAAAAAAAGTAAATATTGATGAACTTTAGCAAAATAAGCCTGTTGTGTACATTTAAACAAATCAAATTAAACCAATTTATACCTAGTTTCATACTTGATCAATCTTGTTTTGAACAGCATATACTAAAATATTTTCTTTAAATTTACTTTTAAAGATTTACAACTGGATTTCAATTTTAAAACTCTTTTTAGTTTTCACTATATTATATTAAAACTGAAGTGCTGAGTTTCACAGTGTGAATCTTGTCAGTAGAATATATGTTTACTTACATGCTTCCTCAAAAGTAAAAATATACAAAAGAAATAAGATTAAAATCTAAATCATGAGCTAATCCCACATTTTGACTCTCAGATTCATTCTAAGACTTAAACGCTTGTATATATAAATTCAACAATTTCATCAATGCATATTTTTAATAGCAAGCCTGCAAAGCACACAATTTAAGGAAATGATTTCTCACCTTGTTTGATGTCTTTAAAATTGGCACTTCATTTTCAGAATTAATTTTGGCTTCCATTTCTTCCCATGCCCTCTCAGTATTCTGGAACAGAATTCTGATACAAAAACATTAATGTTGTTACTTCCAAAGCATAAAACAAACCTTCGGAAATAGCTGTTTTTTTATTGCAACTATAAAATAATATATCACATTCAGATGAGAAGCTAAATGTTGCCTTAAAATGGCCTAAGTGACTAATACCTTCCCACTCTAACCACAGTTTTTTCTGGTAAGTCTCCCATCCAAGTAGTAACCAAGTCTGACCCTGCTTAGCTTTTCTAAAGTCACCCAGGTTTGGCTTGATATGGATAGCCACTTAACAGAATTTACATCCCACTTTATAAAAATCAAATGTTTTATAGTAGTGATTCAACCACACAGTCTTTTTATATGTATGTCTCTGTACCCTACATTTCTTTATACCTGAATGCTACAAATTATCTGTACTGAATTATCAAATTATCTATATTGAAATACTGGCCATAAGAAAGCATATTCAGTCAGTTAATTAATTTTAAAAGTAAGTTAATTAGTAACATTTAAATCTTATTAGATAAATTCCAAGCATGATTATTTGAAATAAGTTCCAAGAGTTCAAGGAGCCATGTTCAAGTTTATGATATAGAACTTAACACTCCTAACCAAGATACAAATGCCCATTTTAATTCTCTTATAAATTGAGAACCAGTATTAATCAGTGTCATTTTTCTAACTCTGGTATGAAATGCTAGTCTCCAGGTTCCATAAGTGGTTACACAAGAGAGCCATATAAATTGGCACCATACACTCACTTCATTTTCTCTGCCAAATTTTCTGTATTTTCCCGAATGGTATGAGATAACTGGGACACAGGGTTTAGCATCAAATTGTCAAAGATCACCTGGAATACAATTACCAAAACAAATTTCAAAGACAGCATTTTTAACGTGAGTATTTTTGATAACCTTCACCCAGTTATTCATGGAACTGATGATCTCATTCAGAATTAGTTTCATATGGCCATATCTTAGACATGGGCAAATTTAATTTCCTATACTTCCATGAAATGGAAATACACTTGCCTCTTCCCTGTTTCTTATCCGTGTTCTTTTTGTGATATCCTCCTCCCGGCTGTCATTCATATTTTGGTCAAAATCACGGAATGCCAATGAACCAGGAGGCACCTTTTGGAAGTTTAGACTTGCTTCTGGTATATGCTGTACCAGCTTAAGAATAAAAAATAAATGCTGAATTGAATTATATAGTTGACAATATAAGAAAGAAGAAACAAACAACTATGGTGTGATCTCCTAAAACCAGTCTTCTTCATCTAGGTGGGACCAACACATTACGTGCAGAGAAGCTACTGAAAATGACACATGGTGTTGAGTTTGTATCCTTCATTTCTATAAAGCATTGCACAATTTACCCAGTGACTCAAGTAGTTTGTTTACTTACTGCAGCTCAATGTCACTGCCTGCAAATGGTGGCAAAATTCACAATAGAAATGATATCACACCTTTAGTGAATATTGTAGTATCCAATATAAGAGTGTCATTTTCACCAGCTTTCAATATAATACATATTACTAGTACTATTCAATCATTCCAAAATATTAGAATCTCTTTTCAAAACACTAACTAGCATCAGATGAAATGTTACATTATAAATTATGCAACTGTAGAAGGCAGTCCACATTCAATGGACTTAGTCATTTTATCAATTAAAACTTTCCTTTAGAGAAGGGTTTTGTTTTTGTTTTTGCTGTTTAGGAAACATGAGCGTGAAATGCACTTAAAATTTCCATGTGCATAATCCTAGCAAGGAAACAGTTTTTAGTCATGGAGTTTTTTAGAAATGCATATTTGCAATTTTACTAAAGCCCCTACAATGAATCTATTCCTAGGGGCTCTTCCTCCAACTTCAGTATCCTGGAAGACTGACTGGAAACCCATGAGAAGTAAACGAGGAATACAAACAAGGCAGGATTCCCAATTGCAAGAATAAACCTATATATACAAGCAGTTGCAATTGTGTATGACAGGTCGCTCAGACAGGGCTTCTCTGAATGCATAAACATCCGAGGGGCAAAGGTAGCACACATGCCTTCCCTGCTGCTCATTCAACAAACATAGTTAGAGCGTGACATCTAAACTTGCCCATACCATGACAAGGTTTTATCCAATGTATGCAGATCATGTGGAGGTAATGAGTTCTAGGGAGAAGAAATGATCATTCCCAACTGAGTACAGGTAGTCCTCGCTTAGTGACCATTCAAACTTACAATGAACACCCCAAAAAGCACTTATGACCTGGTTTCAAAGTTGCAGCACCCAAGCTACACAAACCTCTCCGGTCACGTGATCATGTTTTAGGCGTCTAGCAATTGGGCTGCACTTATCTGCAGCTCACTAGTTATACTTCTAGTTTCCAGTAAAAAACAATGGGTGAACAATGGGTTTGTTTAGCGACCACAGTGTTCACTTAACAAACATGGTGTTTGATTTACGACCACCTACTTAATGACCATCGCAAAAAAAGTCATGAAATCACGTCGGTCACATGATGACCTGCTTCACAGCTGACATGACTCAGAACTGTAATTTTGGGCTCAACTGCGGTTGCAAGTCAAGGACTATCTGTAATTCCTTAGGCATCAACTATTTAAGTTCAACGTTTATTTGAATATAACTAGGTGGGGAAAAATACAGGGATTCAGCTCTAAATCTTGGTGAAATTAAGATCAAAATTTAAGATCAAAAGAAGGAAAAGAAAAAGTAAGAAAGCTGAAAAGAATGAAAAAATGAAATTAAAAAAAAATATTTACAGAACACTAAAAGATTTTAAAGCAGAACATAGTGGGATGGAAAATGCACCTGATATGGAATTGCTGCCTGCAAAGCTGAATGAGCAATCTGTATTGAAAGGAAGGAAGAGGGGGAGGGAGGGATACAGAGCAGTCAGTGCTGACCATAAGATTAGAAGAATTAAATGCAAAGTAGAGGTTAGCACAATGAAAAAAGCCAAATCAAATCAAAGAAATAACAATTCCTATTGTATCTAGTGCTACCAGAGAACCGTTAAGATTTCTATCTCTCTGCTACCACCTACTGGTCATTTCAATTTTTGCAACCTAGATCTCATAGCCCTAAACACAAATAAATGCTGCTGGTACTTGGTATGCTTCACATCCTACCATAAAACCAGCTTGCCCTCTGTGGCACATCTTGGGAAGTGCATGAACATGTCCTACAGTGGAGCTGGTAAATTGATAGCAAACTACTTTGCAATAGCATTGTGGCTATTGTAACAATGCCATACAGTAATAGTAGTAATAATAATACAAAGCGCAGTCTGGGTTTCAAACATTCTTGTTTACCACACCCAGATGCATGAACAGTGCAGTACTGGGAATGAATCATAGGGTTGGAAGGGACCTTGGAAGTCCCCTTCTTAAACCCACTGCCGAAGGCTGGAGTTGGGAGACCAGAGGCAGAATTCTCCAGAATGGAAACCAGAATTTGGCAATCAATTCCATTTAAATGCCTAAATGTTAATCTGGTCCCAACTGGGCTCATTTCTATAATTACAAGAGATAGTTTTAGATCTTGATGGTGAACAGACATGGTAATTTAAATACATACAGTCGATCTTCTGGGTATATTTTAATTTTGGGTTTGGATAAAGCCAATGAAATAATAGGCAATGGGTTAAACACATTTAAAAAAACAAGCTGAGACATTCAATATGCAAAAGGTCTCCCATCGTCTGAGGAAAATTTAGAGGAACAGTCCTACAAAATATTGGTACTCTCTTACTCCAATTATCAATGGAGTACTAACTTTTCCAGAGCTTGTTTTAATGCTGTCCCTTCACCCATGCTGGAAGGCACATTCCAAAAAATTCCAATATTACAATGTTCATATGGATCAGGTATGACTGAATCCGCGAGTCATGTTTTTCTTGATTGTGCCTTTTATACAAGTTTAACACAATGGTTTATCCAATCATTGCTAAAAAAAACCCACCTCTCTTCCAAGTTGTGGGGTTTTAGGGTGACAATTTTTTGCCACAAACTACGAAGTACCTTATGACTGACAGAAATCCTAAAATCATAGCCAAATTCTGCTACTTAGCAACCCGAGTATGTTGTAAGCAGTTTACCACTTCAGTACAGAATAACCATCTATAGAGATAACCTTGTTTGCATATGAAAATAATTGAATGCTTTATTATGAATCAGGATGGACATCTAGTCAATGAAGTTGGACCGACTTATTTACAACCTTAAGCAGCTCCCATACCTCTTCTCTTGCCGAGATGGTTGAAGCAGGGGTATTAGGCACAGAACTGTGGGCAGTACTTGGGCCTGTTCCAGATGAGCTCTGGGAATCACCATCTCCAGCAACATCATGAATCTCTCGAGCAAGGATTGCTACATCTTTTACCAAGGTCTGGCTTAATCTAGAAGAATGGTATGAACACTTTAAGCAGGACTGATAAATTTTAATACAACGTATTATTCATAACTAGAAGGAACTTTCTGTCTCCTCCTACATACAAAATAAATAGAAGTTAAAGAGTTCAGAGAGGAGGATTCCTGACATGGAAGCATCTAAAATCTAATCTAGATACTAATTATATTCAATTAGAAAAACACAGTGTCTAGTTTTGCTGTTTAAAAACTATAAAAATTGTTTCTCATGTAATGTTTTCTGCTTGATATTGAAGAACTGTATTTGAGCGGTGTGATAGCCTAGTGGTGAAGATGCTCATCTCTCACTCAGAAGGTTGAGAGTTCAATCCCAGGTAGCAGGAGATGTTTCTCTCCTAGGGCACAAATTAAAAATATCTGATGCAAACGCCATGTAAGTATCAGAAAGGCATCCGGACAGTAAATGCTCAGCTGGTTCAGTGACCCAAATCTACCCTGAATTAAGGGATTATAGCAGGGGTATCAAACTCACGTCATCACAGTGGCGTCATGTGATGTATCAGGACTTTTTTCCCCTTCACTAAACCGGACGTGGGTGTGGCCAGCACGTGACTCATCCAGCCCGCAGGCCGGGAGTTTGACAGCCCTGGATTACAGGGTCATAAAAAGAGTGTTTTATTGAAGATTTGTACTTATGTCCCAAAGAAAATTACTATAAAGGATAGACAACAAGTGCCTTTCAGATATTCATTCTCACCAATCTGAGCCAAACTGGCAATGGGAAAGGCAGTTATAGTCCCCAAAACTATATTACACTGTGATCTAATTAGTCAAATTGGGGTTGAGTATGCAACCATGCCGTAGGACATCAAAAATTACAAAGTATTTAGAAAACAGTTAAATGTTGAACTAAATTTGATCTATCCAACTTAGTATTGTCACTCAGGATTTCAGATTTCAGGCACCACTCTATCCTGTAGTCAGCAGGGATATGGGACCAACGGAACAAGGGACTCTGAGTTGACTATTGAGCTAGTAGGAGACCATTTTCCCAATCAACTGCTGAAGTAAAAGCAAAGGGGCAACGACTTTGAGGTTTTCCAGCTATTCCGAGTAGTCATATTACCTGCCATGCTCCCTTGCTTGGAATAATCAAATCATTAAATGTGTCAGGATAGTAAAATATATCTGAAAATAAAAATGCAATTGTGACAAATGCTGTGGGATGTAATTCGAAATGTTCTGGTTTATGTTTTTAAATCCAATTCTACAAAGTTAGGTTTTCCAGAATTGGAACCTGTCTTTTAATCATATAATCATTGTCATATAATCATTTCAACCTACAATTTTAAACTGATAAGCTAATTAGATAAGTTTGTATTTTCCTAAACTGAAACATATTGAAGGAGGTAAAAACTTAATAGCTTTTGAGGCTGGAAAGAGTAATGGTTGCACATAAAAAATGGCAGGACTAAAGACTGCCTATTATAGAGTCTCTATTACAATTTTGCAAGTCCCACACATAAAAATACCAACAAAGGAACCTGCAATTTTCAACTAAGCCAATCTGTGGAAGCCCCAAGTGTTGCCCAAAATGTTGCCCCAAGTGTTGCCCCAAGTGTTGCCCAAAAGTGTTGCCCAAAAAGAATGCTATCCATTCTTGGGTTGGAGATGCACAGAGTTGATTATTTTGCACATCTGAAGCAGCAGCTGAATGGAAAAGCACAATTTCTTTTTCCTATTATTCTTGATAGGCATGGTAACATGAAGCAGTTCTCATTTATGACAAGCTTGTGTTGTGGATAGTAGGAGAGATGAAGCACCACTAAAACAAGTGCTAAAAAGTGCTGTAAAATCACTCTTACCATATTGGTTCATTTAATGCCAAACTACCTACTAGATCTATGCTGAAAATAAGCCCTAGCATGTTTTACATGTGCACCTAATATAAGTCCTACCCCAAAAATATGCCCTACTTAAGAGGCTGCGCAGCCAGCCAGCTGCCCATTTCATCTGGTTGCTCGCAGTACCAAGGCCACGAGGCCAGGCAGGGTGGTGGTGGAGCTGCCCCACATCAGCTTACCTCAGGGCCCACACAGCCAGGCCATCCATGCCCTGACAATTGCCTTGCGGCAGCAGCACCATCATCAATGTGCAGGAGCCCACGTGCCCGTGGCTCACTTCTGCTTGCTCGCGGCCGCAACAGAGGAGGCCAAGTGGCATGTTGGTGCCATAGTCACAAGGTGAGGCAGGTGTCGTGGCATCGATGGCCTGGCTGCGGGGCCCTGAGGTAAGCCGGTGCAGGGCATGTGGGCAGCTCCACCCATCTGCCTCGTGGTAGTGGGAATGGTGCACCACATGGCCTCCTACCCCACCACGAGCAAGCAGTAGAAGTGGGCCTCCCATACATGGGGGGGGGAGAATAAGATCCCCCCCAAAAAAATAAGCCCTAGTGCTTATTTTGGGATCCAAAAGAAAGCAAGACCCAATCTTATTTTCAGGGAAACACAGGTAGTTTCTCTTTGGGTTCAGTGTAATTCTTTCTCATCTGTGCCCATTCCAACTGTTTGATCCGTTGCTCACAGTATTGCCAAACTGTGTCTCACCTGGCTATTTCTGCTATCTCTGCAGTCTGCACAATGAAACTGTAGGGATCCTGTTCACCATAATCTTCATCTTCCATCTCTCGGCTGTTGCTATGCTTCTGTTTATTCAACCCGGAGCCGCGGGTCCTGGGAGTCTGGGTGGCTGTTGAGGCATGGGAGCGTTTGTGTTTAGGGGAACTGTGATTTGAGCCATATTCCTCCTCGGAAGTGGAAGTATAATCTGAGCCCTGATGCCGCCGCCTCGAAGCTTATATAAAATGAATTGGTTTTCAGATGGTGGTAAGGAAGAAAAATTGAAGAAAAGTAAAGACAGGACTTCAAAAAAGCCATAACACAAATGCAGTCAGCCCAAGAAAAGAAGGGGTAAGAAAGCTTCTGTGCATACCATGGGATGGAAGAGATTTTTAATAGGTGAAAATCAAATAGCTTGCACTTTAGCTGAAATGGATGTAGATGACCCAATTATCACGTACTTATCACACATCTGTCATACGCTTTATTTCCAATCATCTGGTGGCCACTTGCTAACGTTTTCATCATTGCTTGAAGAGATATTATTCAATTTGGAAGCTGAGCTGATTATATGCTCAACTGGATCCCTTTCCCCAGCCCCTTAATCAGGTAGAACAAGGTTTGGCTTCATTGCAATGACACAAGCATTGGGGGAAAAAACAATGCTCCGAACTGCACAAAATCTTCAAATTTCATTTGAAATCTCAAATGAATTGTGCTAGAGATTTCTAGCACAATTGCCATGTACTATGTACTATGATACCTCAAATGATTTTAGATGAGAACACCAAACTTCTTTCCCAAAGTCTTGAGAAATATGAAAAAAAAAATACCCAAATCGCCAGAAATGTAATGATCTTGTGAGATATCAGCCATCTTTTTACAGTATATTGTTAATTTTGTGGCTCCATCAAATTTAATTCTGCCAATTCCTGTTGTACAGGAACCTTTAGCTTGTTTCCTTTCTGCAGTTTTATCTAATGCGCAAAGATTATGGGTAGAGTTAAGGTTAGGGCACAAAATATTGGCGAAGAGCTGTTTCACACTGACCCATGCTCTACATTTGTTAATTCCTCATATAGCCAACACTGGAATAGAGCTACAGGCAGACAGTGAGGTAGAAGCAATTCATCCTATAGGGTTAAGAACCAATTTATATCAACCTCTCAAGCAGTAGGAATAATTCATCAGATGAAGTACAAATGTGTGATGAAATGTGTGGTAAAATGGTCATCCCCCATCTGTCTGTTGTCGTAAGTTAAATTAATCTTTATCAATGAATGAAAAATATTTTGCAAGGTAGATATATTTATAACCGTAAACTTTGACACGGTAGTATTTTTCTACACGTGGCATAGATTTTTCATCTCAACATGCACAGAAGAGAGACAATTAGGCAAGTTAGTCTTCCATGTATTCACCTCAGGAATCTTTAATTTCAGATGGCTCCATTTCCAAGTACATGTAAGTAGCTCTAAGGTCAGCAGGAAAAGCAGAAATGGTTGGCTTGTTTACGCAGTCAGGAATACTACAGCTTCCAATAAAGGGGAATATTTGTAGCTCAGGGGTGAAATAGGGGTCCTTGGTAATCTCTGATCTTGCTTGTTTTCTTGCAGATGTTTCGTTACCCAATCTAGATAACATCATCAGTGCTGGTAAGGAGCAAACCCCACTCCTTATACTAGACCCCTCATACTACCAGGTTCCTTAAATTGGTATTCAATTCAGCATTGCTATTTTTGACTCAGTGGTTTCAAACTTTCCAAAGCAGCTTATAAGAGGTTTGAAGATGAAGATAAGAATTTTAATAAAACAATGGTTCAATCCTCTCAGCCTTATGTTTACAGCTAAACTATTGACTATAGAAACTGCAAAAAGAAAAAAAAAGTAAGGCAAAAATTCAAATTTTTAGATTGGACCTCAAATCTAAGTTTGCATTTTATAGTGGCTGGGACAGCATGGCGGTAAAGAAAATTTAGAAGAAAACCAGTGAGCCAAAGCCTTTATTTTAAATAAGACTTATATTTTTTTTCTATTGCTATGGGATGACCCATTTGATTCTGAATTGCCTTGTTTATATTTATTAAATTTATATGTCACCCATCTCACTACTGAGTGACTCTACAGCTTGCAACACCATATTATATGCTGAAGCCCAGAAAACTACTCAATAGCTAACCAATCTAGCTTGTTTTAGACACTATCTACATTAACTTACAGCAATTTTCCAACTGCTAGAAAGGGATCTTAAGTGTTCATCTTCTGAGATGCCAGAAATGAAAATCAAGCCTTTCAAAAGAGCTTTTATTCCTGAATTATAGGCTTTACCCTGAGCTCCAATTTAAACTCAAAGCTCAAGACACGGGCTGGTACTACATGGCTATTTATCTCCGCAAAGAACAGCAACCTGCAGACGACGTCAACTTTCCAAGTCCTTTTGTTTAATTTTAATTTATATCATCCAGCAATTAAGACTTATTAACAAACAATGGGGAAATAATTACTTCAGCATTACTGACTGCATAAACAGGCAGTGAGTGAAAAAGAAAACTCTGCAAGAAGGGGAACTTGGTAGTCTCGCATGTTGTATACAAGAGATTAAATCTGTGTGACTGTGTGTGGCCTTCACACTGTGTATAATAATGAAGAGTTAAAGGCAAAGGCCTGCCGAACTCAGATGTCCGTGGTTGCATTTACTGAAGGACTAATCCACTGATTTTTTTTTCTGTTATAACAGCTCTCCTGAACCATGTACAGATAGTCCTTGACGTACGACCACAATTGAGCCCCAAATTTCTGTTGCTAAGCAACACAGTTGTTAAGTGACTTTTGCCCCATTTTATGACTATTCTTCCCACAGTTGTTAAGTAAATCACTGCAATTGTTAAGTAAATCTTGTTTCCCCATTGACTTTGCTTGTCAGAAGGTTGCAAAAGGTGATCACATGATATCAGGACACTGCAATTGTCATAAAACGTACTAGTTGCCAAGCGACTAAATTTTGATCACATGATCATGGGGATGCTGCAATGGTTGTAAGTGAAAAATGGTCACAAGTCAATTTTTCAGTGCTGCTGCATCTTTAATCACTAAACAAATGATTATAAGTCGAGGACTATCTATAACTTCCAGAGCTGTTGGGACTGCAGCTCCCTTAGCACCCCAACTCTATGGCTGCTATAGGTCTATTAGAAAAGCAACAATTTGGAGAATATCTTTTTATTATATACTTCAGCAGCAATGCAACCTATTTTTGGAAAGTAATGATTCAGAATTGCTATGTAAGGTTCTTTTATCTAAAATAACACTGGGTTTAAAGTTATCTATGCTTATTTGTGTCTCACCCACCCCAAAATGAATTCACAAGAGACAAAACCATGTTATATAAGCTATTAGTTAAGACTGAATGCTGAAACACTTGTAGAACTGCCCTTCTACAAACTAGTCAATGCAGATGAAGTAGAAAATCCACAACCTACAGGACATTAGTTAGGATAGAAATATTAGTCATGTGATGATTGGTGTGGACTCCCAATCTTAACTTCTACACTGAAACTTGTTAGCCATTGCTGCAAAACACTAGAAGACAGAAACCAATTCATTTGAAAGAAAGAGTGGGCAAAATTAAGATTCAGGTGAAAAGTGAAACAAGTAGCTTTGCCCCAAAATACAATGATCCATAACTTTGGGTCCTTACTGTCCATCATATGCACTATTATTTATATAGTCCATTTATATGTGGTGCCGTTCAAAGGCTTTAATTCATTTGAACAGCACTTGCCTTAAATATCCACAAGAGAAAAATTGAAATTACTTATAAATAAATGGTTCTGCATATTCCAAACTCATTCCTTGAGATACACCAAGTTATAGTCATTTCTCACACTTTTGGTTTCTCCAAGTGCTAAATAAAAAACACAGGAGTTGGTTAGTAAAATAATGCAGTTTGGCAGGAAGTTTGTTTGGATTCAGGATAGGGAATTTGGTGCCTTCAGAACTTTTGGATGTCAACTCTTATTGGTCCCAGATATTATTGCTACAGGCAAAAATTGTGGGAAGTGCAATCCAAAATATCTGGAGAACATAGTGTTGCTTACATCATCCTATACTGATATGACTCGAACTACATGTGCATCTGATGAAAATGTGCTACATTGACAAATGGTCTTTTCTGTGAATATAATCCTTTAAAGAAGAGACCACGTCTTATAGCTGCCTTGCCATTTGAAGCTATAGTTTTTTAATTATTTATTAAATTTATATGCCACCTGTCTCACTACTAAGTGACTTATATCACACCTATTTTGCTAGTATAATCTATAATTCTAATTTAGAAGACACTGGAGGGAGATTTATGATTTCCCATAAATTGCTTGATGTGAGAAATATGCAGTTTTGGCACTTTCATGAGCCATAGAAAACTCAAGGATATTGAGGAAATACAACCATTCTTTTCCTAGCCACAACTGGAAGCATTTTATCAGTGCCTTATCTAAGGAGCTATCCAGAAGAGTGTGATGGAAATTATAAGAGGCTGGACATGCAGGATGGAGACACAGTGATTTTGAACATGATAGTTGCATTATAACAGCATTTGAGATTTGAGATAAACCAATAAGAAAGGAATTCTGTTTTGATTATTCAAATGCAAAAAGTAAAAATATGAAGGAGGATTACATTATGACAAGGGGTTAGATTCATGTCCCTTATCTTTTGCATAACTTAGGGAATTTGTGTTAGAAAATCATAATTCTAAAGAAAAAAATTGCAAAGACCCAATTACTTACTGGAAGTAGAGGCATATTTCACACTGCTGGAACGTGTCCTGCTGAAAGATTGCTTGGAAGCAGCTACCACTGATGCGGTTTTCTTAACAGCGTTTTTAGCTTCTGACACAAGTGGTTTTCGAGTAGAATAGTACGACTCTGCACTGCGCCCAGAAAAGGTTGGCTTTGATGGGGCACTCTCAGAGTCACTTGGCACCGTGAAAGATCCTGCCCGTTTCCTTGGCATGGCAAGAATGTCAAGCCTTGAGAGCTTCTTGGCCTCTACCGGTTGCTTGGAAGATGCTGTGGTTCCTTCAGGATGTGCTGCTGTCTTCTCCGCGTCAGCACTCTCATTGTCTGAGGTATCTCCCAACCGAGCTCGGCGAAGTTTGGAGGCTCTCGTGGGCCTTGGGGTCGATAGACTATTTGACCTGGTAAGAACTTGTTGAATCTTTTGCACCGTTGTGGTTACCTTGCTGTGGTCTTCTTTGGTTGACTGTGAGAAAGGCTTCTTTTTAGAAAGAGGCCTTGAGGGCGGTTGTTCTTGATCAGAGGAGGCTATTTCACTTGGAGGCAAATACGGGAGGCTGCTACTTCTCTCATCATCTGTATAATCCTGAGATCCGCTTGTTCCTATACTGTGTTTCACTTGAAAACGCCTTGCATTTTCACCTTTGCTCCCAGTCTCAGGTGGAATTGCTTTCCGTTTTTCTGAAAGCCTGTCACATGCACTAGCTTGAATATTTTGCTCTTGGCCAGATTGCGTGGATGATGGCCCCTCTTTCTGTAAAGGTGTCAACGATTTTTGCTTTGGTGGGTGAGTTGGCAGATTTTTACCACTTACCAAGCTGACAGTGCTGGCTGTGTCCACATCAGACTCTCCAGATAAAGAGTCTTCTAATTGCCCAGAAGGACTTTCTGGAGCATCGAGCTGGTGAGTTTGACAAAGAATTTTGGCTTCCAAGGCTGCCAGGGCAGTTTCAGTGTCTTTAAGAAGGAGATGGGTCTCAGGATTATAGTTCATACGATTTGCTCGTGTGACATCAAGATCTTTAAGTAGAGGATGACTTGAGATATGCGGTAGCCTGTTTTGAGGAATGTTGCTGCTTGACTTCTCTTTGGTAAAACTCTCTTGCCTAACAAAAGATGAAATTTCTTTTGTGGCTACAGCTTGTTGTTCTGGTAGTCCCTGGTGTAAAGACATAACCGTTTTTCCATTTGAGTACAGACAGGTATTGTTCATTCCTTTGGCAGCTGTCTTTCCATACCTGAAAGGAGGTTCTTCTTTGTCTATTTCAGGAGGAGGAGGTATGCTTGAAGTAAGCTTTGAAGGAACCCCAATCTCTTCTGCCTCATCACCCATACAAAAAGATGTTGACAGTGGATCATTTAATGCTCTCAAGCCTGAAAGTCTTGGCATAGGACACTGAGAGCTTCTGGACTTTGCACTTTCAGCCCTTATTCGATTCTGTTCAAACACTTTGGTGCCATCTTGGCTTTTCCTACCTTTTTCCAAGTGGATACCATCATCAGATTTGCTGGCATCACTAAGGCTATCTGGATCCAAATCTTCCTGAGTTAACAATCGAATATCAGAATCCACATATATTTCTTCCCTGGAATCATTACTAAAGTTCCTTTGGGAAACTTCAGGACAGGTCTCGTGACAAATTAAAATAGTTGGTGTTGGACTTTCCAATTTTTCACCTGGAGGGAGTTGAGGAAGGAGTCGTCTGGTCCGTGATGCCACCGAAATCTCAGATTCTCCCATTCTAGAACCAGAATCCTTTTCTGAGAAAGATAGGGAGACAGTCATTAAACTCAAAAATTAGGATGTCTTGTTGTATGCAAAGATAGACAGCTTTGTGTCATCTCTGTCTTTCTTGTGTTCTTAGCTTTGCTTCTTTGTCCCACTCATCACTCTCTATAGAGAAAAGTACTACTCAAACATGCTTCTGCCCTCCATGGAGTTTCTTGGCAAGATTTTAGAACTGATTTTCTAGAATTCTAAAATCTTCCAGAAAGCTTCATAAATAAATTGAATCACATTCCATGGGAGAAGAAGAGGCATGAAAGAAGGGAACTGGCATAGAAAACTTGTTTCCATGTTTAGTGTTTTGATGCATGGAGAACAATTAAACTCTTCTTTGAAATGTGTACTTTGAAGGTATTTCATCTCTCCCTTTTCCAGAAACCCTTGACATGAGTAAAATATGGTAGTATGAACAGGCTATTTCATCAAGCTCAAATTGTAGGATACAATATTTTTAAGCTTAAGTTTTAAACTTCATCAAATGGATTCTGTTGGATTTCAAGGCAACTTCTAATACCATTGATTATGGCATCTTTCTGAACAACTTGATAGAACTGAGACTTGAAGTCACTGTATTGCAACATTTCCAATCTTTTCTATCAGTTTGTGTCCAGATAGTATGAAGTGAATGAATCCACAGATAATGGACCTGTGAAGTCCAATAGGTTTCTGTCCTGTTTTTATATAGTCTCATTGGAAAGGTCCTTTAAAGTGAAATGTTAATAGTGACATTCATCTCTACTATTTTACAAAATCTAACTTCAAATGGCTGGTTGATACTCTTTATGAGATGGTGAGGTGAATAGCCTGAGGTTGAATCAAGAAAGGATGGAGATTTTGTTGTCAGTAGGAAATCCATATTATATTGGAATGCAATGATTCATGAATAAGTTACATTCTTCTGAAAAACCTGATTCACAGTATGGGCTAGCTGCTTAACTGCCATATTTTTCAGAGTATAAGACGCACTTTTTGCCCCCTAAAAGAGGGTAAAAATGTGGATGTGTCTTATACATCAAATATAGCTCTGCCCACCTGGTAGCCCCCACCCTTCGGCCTCTGCCTCCCAGCAATTTACCTCCTTGCAGCAAACAGCAAAAAGCCCAGTCTGCTTCAGCCCACCAGTTTGATTAGCAGAAGCAGCTGATTTTCGCTTGAATCTGCCTCCCGACGATCAGCTGTTTCAGGCTGCAGGAATCATCATTGCCTATTGCCGCCTCAGCGGGCCCCGTTTTCAGCCCGTTCTTGGCGGCAGGGATCGGAATGGGCAGAAAATGGGGCGCACGGAGGCTGAAAATGGGGTGCTGGGGCACGAGGAGGCGGCAATAGGTGATGGCGATCCCTGCAGCCTGAAACAGCTGATCGTCGGGAGGCCGATTCTTTTTGCTGTTTGCTGCAAGGAGGCTAGTTGCTGGGAGGCAGAGGCAGTTTTTTCCCCCCTTGTTTTCCTTCCCAAAAGCTAACTGCATGTGCTAATCAGGCTGTGCTGAAGCTGAAACAGAATTTTTGCTGTTTGTTGCAAGGAGGCAAATTGCTGGGAGGCAGAGACAGATTTTTTTTCTCTTGCGATGCTGATACCTGCAGCCTGAAACAGCTGATCGTTGGGAGGCTGATTCTTTTTGCTGTTTGCTGCAAGGAGGCAAAGTGCTGGGAGGCAGAGGCAGTTCCCCCCCCCCTTGTTTTGCTCCCCCAAAGCTAGTTGCGTCTTATACTTCAGAGCATCTTATACTCTGAAAAATACGGTGTATGATTAACTTTCCATGTTCCCTTCCACTACCCTGGTGTCCAATTAGGTGCTAACAAATTGTTTTGGGAAACAGTCCCTGTCTGCAGCTGTCATTCCTTTCTTGTCCTTCAAGCAGCTGAAGTTGCTCATGGGATGGTCTGAGGCTTGGATTTGTTTCCTCATGGTGTCCCCTGGCAACCCTCTCTCTCTTATACACTCAATTCCCTCCCCATTTAAATGGCAGATTGCCCAACAACAAGCAAGATGTAGCACAACAGCAGCCCTGACAGAAGATGTTCCAACTCTTTTGGAATATCTTGCCCCTTGAGGTGAGATTGGCTCCTATCCTTCTGAACTACTGCGAGAGCCTGAAAACCTGTCTCTGCCAATTGGTTTGGGATGCCCCAATGGGTTAGGGATGCTCCTTCCCTCCCCATCATTTAGTTTTAGTTATGTTTTTATTTATTTATTTATTTATTTTTACATTTATATACCGCCCCATTCCGAAGACTCGGGGCGGTTTACAGCTTAT